>VYXH01005788.1:566736-606505 GCA_013397275.1 Burhinus bistriatus | reverse complement strand
TTAATCCTGGTTGTATGTATCGCAAGTCTCTTTCAACTAATGGACCAAATCTGTCCGATATGTGCTAAAACAGAAAAGGAAGGAAAGAGCTAAAAGCAGACGGAAGGACGCAGCTTGCAGCTGCCATGCCCAGTGCTCAAGCTGTCACCGAGTTTTTCTTACTGAGGACACTCAAGTCAATCGGGCCATTTCTGACCTTCAGAAATTAATTTCTGAACTTCCAAATACTAAATTTCTCCAAAAGTACAATACCACTGTGAAATAGTTTTCATTTTGTACCTTCTGATGAGGAAGTAGAAAGCGAAGTCCAGACCCTGGTTGTCCCCATCGTTACCTGCCCCACCCTCCAAGGCTCTGGTCGTCTCATCCCTCACTGGGTTTCTCATTCTTTTAAAATGGGCTAAATGGGATGTAGAAATTATTGCATGAAAACCTTGGGGTTTATGTTGCTTAGACCGTTTACTGGAACAATGCCATGTACTTCTAAGGCCCTTCTCAATGGCCTTTATAAACTTGTTATGCTCAATCTCAAGGAAATGCATCACATAAACATAAAGCAAAAATTTTGTTGTTAGTATAATTGAAGTCTTAACAGCTTAATGCAAGAATTGGCAGTAGTCCAGGTATATATTTATTACAGAGAGAGAAATATCTGTGCAGAAAAAGTTTTCATGATAACGCGGTTAAAATTGTTAAGCCCGCTTAGTTTCTATCCCTTTTTGTGATGTTTTACTCCCAGCTCCTCTGGGTGCTTTGGTCAGGGTTTCGCCTTGGGGCTGGTATGGGTGTGCTGAGACAGGCCAAGGGTGCAATGGGGTCTTTCTGTACGTCTGTCCCTGCAGTACATCCTCATGTGTCCTGGGAGGTTAAAGCGATCGGACTGAGGTGGGGCTGGGTTCCTGCAGCACAGCCTGCGTGCCAGGGCTTGGCAGAAGTCTCCCCTCGTCTTCTCTTTTCGAAACTAGGCTCTGGCCGTGCTGTCTCTGTTTCACCACGTGGATATTTATCCTTATCTTTGGGCAATTGTGAGTGAGCTCCTTCTGTCCTGTGCTGGTCTGCACCCCCGGAGCCTCCGTCCCTTGCCCGGCACGGATGCTGGGAGGCTGCGCTTAGCCGTGGGAAAGTTAGGGACTCACAGATATAACCAGAAAACGAAAGCAGGTTTCCCTTTCCTTATTCAACACCTTGTTTTATAAGGAAACTGTGCCTGACGTGGAACTCGTTGGAGAGAGCTGGCCCCAGCGCTCGGAGGGAATGCGGTGTGAAGAAAAGGTGAGGCTGCTCTACTGCGGAGGGAGATGCTTGGGGGCGTGGGGGTGGAATCTTCCATTTGGTGCAAATAATAAATGATGGCTTTGCCGTGTGGATCACAGCAGCTGAAGGAGCACTGGCATGTCATGTGGAATTAAATTTTGCTCAGTCCTAATTACCCATGCAGGGCCTTCTGTAGTTCCAGCAAGGCCAGACGAGAGGTTGCATTTGCCAGCCTGCACAAGCAGTCATCCAGGCGTTTTGGGCTCAGATTATTTAAGTCAATGACCATGGCTAGATTTTAGATCAGAGACAAAGCAGAGATTAGCGTAAGGCAGAGGAATGAGTAATAACAGCGGTGGAGGGGAGACCCCAAGGTGGTCACCACAGTATGCATAGGCCAGGAATTTGAGGGATGTGTTTGCTGTATATTAAGTTATGATTGTAAGCCAAAGTTTAGTGCCTAACTTATCTTTTGGTGATGTTGTTTAAACCCTAAGTCTGGGTGGGTGCAGTCAGGAAATGCCACTGCCCTTGTTGAGCCTGCAGGACACAGAACAAGATGACTAATTAAGCATCGGCTTTTTCTTGTGTTAAAACGTAATGAGAAGTAATGAGACAAAGTGAATCCTAGTTATTTTAAGGACCAGGAAGGTAATATGGATTGCCCTCCTCATAGACTCGAGTCAGTAGCACCCTCTGCATCACCAGAGGTGTTCGCCGAGGTTACTAGAGACATGCTGCCTTGGTGGTTATACGTTTCCTTTTGGAGGGAAGGAGTTTGGCAATGTTTTCTGCTTGCACCTGTGCCCAAGCAGTAGCAGCTACTTCTGAGTTTGTAAAAGGGAAGAGTAGTTTAAAATCCTTGTGTCCGCCGCTCTTTGTGCGGTACTTGTCCAAGGGGACTTTGTTGGTGCTGTGCACGCACAGGCACCTCAATGCTCAGAGAGGATTAGAAATGGTCCCTGAAATGACCTGTTTGAAGATACGGACCACAGGAGGAGCGATCCTTATCCCTGTAAGAGCTCTCCATCCAGGCAGGGAGGAGAGATGAATGACTTTGTGCCTTCTGTTGGTCTTGTAAGGTGTCAGGGCGTGAGATGGGTGGCATCCAGTCCTCAGGAGTCTCTGTTCAATGTTGCTGCCTGCAAACCCTTGCTGTTGCGTACCAGAGTAAGCAACGTAGGTCCATCAGGAGCTTAGATGGAAAAGCCCAGAGCGGTTTTGAGGTCTGTGTTTTGGGTTTTTTGTGTTTTTTTTGTTGGTCCGCCCTGTGTAACTTTGCCCAGATTCCAGTTCCTGATGTCATGTACTCTTGTGCTATGAGAGGGGTTTAGAGGTGAAGATGAGCTTGCAGGGGTTGGATCAGGAAAAGCTTCTCCGCACAGTTGAGGGAGAGGCAGCTTCCACTTGATTATCTACAAACTGGGATTTTCCAGAAGGGACTTGTTTTCAAAAGCATTTCTCTGTTAAATAAAGTTGAGTTGTTGGTGTGTTTTTCCCTTTGCCCGATTGCTCCCAATGTACCAAGACTCTTGCAGCTTTTCATTACACCTTTGAGTGCAAAGTGGTGCAACTTGTTAAGCTTCCACGGGATGTCTCATTGCAGAAGACATGGAGCTATAATGAATGTTATCCCCTCTTTTTGGTGGCAATGGCTTTATAACTATAAACTGACCTGACTCCTGTCCATTTGGAAGTGACCCGTTTCAGGAAAGGAAACTTCTCCGTTTATGTTTAGATCTAATATGCAGAGGCAAACCTGTAGCTGTGGAGGAATACAGAGCTACGCTTTTGCTAAAAACAATGCACCAGAGATGATAACACTGGTGGTATTGTGAGCACTTGCAATGATTGGTGCTAGCAATAGCAGTTACTGCTTCACTTCTATTGTAATATGCTACTATTATTTCCTTGGAACTAGGAGAAGAAAAATTACTCCCTAAATTCTATTGATTTCTATATATTACTGGCTTAAAACTGCGAGTTTCTTTGTGCCAACGTGGCTAATGCTAGCGTGGGCTCCTGCTACAAAGGAGCAGCACAGCAGTATTCAAATACACAGTATATTTTTAGCCCTGATGTGAAGGAGCTGTGGAAGTGTCTGAGAGACAAAACCATCCCAAGATGTGCTGTGGTACCAGCGCTGTCACTGCAAGTACAGCTTAGTATCCCTGGAAGCTTTGTTCAGGCACGCTGGAGGTAGGCAGGTCCCATCCCTTATCGTGGATATAAAACACCCACAGATGCAGGTCTCCACCTCGCAGAGGTTTCGAGCGCTCTGCCGTCGCTGCTGGGCGGGCAAGTCAGCAAAGTGCTTATTCTTTCTGCAGGGAGCACCGACCGTCCGGCAAAGGGTTGGGACTTCAGGCACAGCCTTTCGTACAGCTGCCCACACGCTTCCATCTCTGGTTTAAGCTTGTCTCACACCCGGTGTGAAATGCCCTCTGTGGCTAACGGGGATGTCCTGTTCGTGCAAGACAACAGGGTGGTCCTTCCAGCCTTTCCAAAACACCTCCTGTGGTGCAGTCAGCCTTTGGAGGGGCTGATGGTGGGCCCTTGGGATGTGGGCACCACCCCTTGGAGGGTCTAACCCGTGGGTTATGAAGAGAGCTCAAGTAAAAACACTTGAGTTAGGTGCACAACGTTTTTACAGCTGAGTTTGGGTGAGAAAAGTCTTGTTCACTTTCTTCCCAAAAATACTTGCAGCGGTGCTGTGCGTATGCAGCTCTTATCTGGAGAGGGTCAGGTCTAGCTCCAAGGTACTATGTGAGTGCTCTTCCTTACTGAGGAGGCCCTCAAGTGAAGAAATGAAGGAATCCTACAATTTAACGTGGAATAAGTTGTTATTATATTCACCTGGGCTGGATGGAGTAGTACCAAAAACTTGGAGATACTCTGCAAAAAGATTAGAAAACAATGTTCATGAACAGGTTAGGAGCAAGATCCTTCCTGGCTTGGGTCTTATGACTTCAAGATTTAGAATAAACAGTTTGATTTTATGCATTATTTTATTTTTTCTTCCTAAAGTTGATTATGGCCAAAGGAAGTATTTCAGAACAGTTAGCTAATGATGTCTCTTGGGCCAAGCTGATGCATAATGTAACTTCACTGCCTTTGATGGGATTACAGCGAACAATGCAGTTGCCTTCTCTGCGGTGGGAATGCAATATGGTATGAATATGGGAGCAGGCTGAACAAAGGCAGCTTAGGAGACGTGTTAATGAACGTGAACTACAGCATTAGATAAAACTAAGGTTATAGTTGCTGCAACTGAGAGTGCCGACACGTCTCATGTCCATGCTAGACATGCAGATTGATTTGAAGCGTAAACCAAGTGTTCACTTATCGCCCACTGATTTATTCCCCCCCACACACACACTCCAGCCGGTAGTCAACCTTTTCACATGGTGATGTTGGGGAAGAGAGGGAAGCTGTGTTTTGCAAAGTTGTTTTGGTTTTTGTTTTGTTTTTCTTTCAACTAATTGCATACGGTGCTACTGCAGTTGGTTTATGGAAAATGCTTTAGAAGAAAATTGCTGTAATGATAGAAAACCATTAGGAAATGGCTCTTGTAATAGCTTTCCATGGGAATTTACAGGTATATTTAAAGTCTGCTGGGTTCTGGGTAGTTTAAAAGCTTTCTGAGTGGGGAGTGTTACAGTCATTAATTTAGTGGCTAGACTCTGGGCTGAGCCTGCAGTGATCCCATTTGTAATTCAAGAGTTTTAGTAGTGTTGGATACCTGTGTGAGAGGTGTCCTTCAGTAGATGGTCAAGAAGGCTAGAGAGATGGGGTCTGTAGAAAGTCTGTGCTCTGGTGACGAAGCAGGAAAGAAAGGAGAGATTGTGGCCATGTTTGTTCTTGCCATAAAACCAGTAAAAGTTGACCTGAGGCTGGGAATAGTTGATTCCTAGGGCCATGGTGCAAAGATGCGATAAACCAGGCTGCAGTGTTTGTACTGCTTGATGTAGAAGACCTCAGCTGTGTGTGGGTAAGCAGTGCCACTGCCACTTTGAATTTTTTTTTCCAAACCTTTGACTTCATGCCAACAAGCCATGTGCAGAATCAAGCATTGCCTCTCCTCCATTTTTAGAGGAATTGCCAGGTCATGTCCAGTTTTTTGTCCACCAGTACCTCCAAGTCCTTCTAGGCAGGGCTGCTCTCCATCCCTTCATGCCCCAGCCTGTATTGATACCAGAGGTTGCCCCGACCCAGCTGCAGGACCCTGCACTTGGCCTTGTTGAACCTCATGAGGTTTGCATGGGTGCCCCTCTCCAGCCTGTCCAGGTCCCTCTGGATGGCGTCCCTCCCCTCTAGAGTATCAGCTGCACCACTCAGCTTGGTGTCATCCGCAAGCTTGCTGAGGGTACATTCAATCCTACTGCTCATGTTCCTGCCAAAAATGTTAAATAATACTGGTCCCAGTTTGGACCCCAGACATCCACTCGTCAATGGTCTCCACCTGGACATCAAGCTGTTGACCATAACTCCGTATTGCCTTGATTCTGTCATTGATACGCGTACCCTTCCAATTCTGTTGGATTAACTTCAAGTTATACCTGACGGAATCGATCCCAGCCTCTGTGCTGCATGGTTGTCACGTGTGGCTGAATACCTGTATGTCTGAAAGCTTGTCTGCCTTCTCCAGCTATGCTAGTTGATCAAATTAAAGTTTTTACCTCTTTCTAAGCACATGCAAAACGAATTGGTTGCCTAGCTGGGAAACAAATTAGTGACCTGACAAAAGGAACTGTGTCTGAAACTCTGTTTACGTTCTGCAACTGATCTGGTGGGTCTAAAAATATATCTTTTTATTTATAAATTTGGGCTTTTCTATCTCTATAGGTGTTCATAGTCACAACAATACAAACACATTTTACCTTTAGCGTAGAGAGGGCCCTCACTCTGTGCTCATTAATGTTTCAGCGTGCCGTGGTCAGGATGGGTACAGACCTCAGTACCATACTTCTGCTGGAGGATAAAGCAGCCTTGTATGTTCCTCGCTGTCCTTCTGTCCTCTTGCAATAAAACTAAGGAAGCCAAAGCTTTCACCGTAGTTTTATTGCTGAATTGAGGGCCTACAACGTACACCTGTTTAAAGAAAGTTCTGATTTTTTTGTTTTATATCTGTCATAACTTTCATCCAGGTACTGCAGAAACTATTACCAGCCAACTGAGCATGTTGTACGTTATATATACACCAAGGTGAAAGTCGTCTAGCATAATGCAAGTTAAGGTTAATTCCCTTGCTGTAGCTACTACAGCAAAGGAGATGATCGTAATTAGAACAGTCTTAAAAAAGCAATTTAAACTTGTAAGTGTTCTTTAATCAGCAGTAATGAGGTTAGGGAGGGAAAAAACCCAACCCTCGCTGTGTTCTGGCTAGTTCAGGGGGGAAAAAATTGCTCCTTAATGTGTTTGTCATTGCTGTGATGCAACACTCGGTCAGCGCAAAGGCAGAGAATGAGACTGTCCTTGCCCCTTGTTTGAACTTGGAGGAAGCGTCTCGGTTGTGGGGGGCTGTACTTACATCTGAGAGACACGAACGGTGCAGGCTCCGTACGCTGGGAGATAAGCAGCTGCTGCTGGGCACTGTTGCAGAGAATAAGAGTGAAGGAAGCCCACGTGTGGCTCACTTTCTGCGGAAGGGAAAGGAAGGGGAGACACCAGGAACGAGCAAGAACTTTGCAGCTCTTGGAGGGAAGATCTCTTGAGAGAAAGCAGTTAGCTATGCTGGACCTTGCAAGGGACAGTGAGACCTTCGGAAGAAAGCCTGGGAGGTGTGCAGGAAGGCTGGATCAAGATGGTGCAGCGACATTAATGGTGTTTGTAGTAGAGCCATCTGTATTACCTGATGGCGCGCGCTCCATCCATCCATACATACATACATACATAAGCTGCATTAAGTTAAGGTTCTCTGCTGGGAGCTCGCGCTCAGCTAAGTCTGTGGTTCAGTGCAGGTACGTAGGTATCTGTGGGCAGCGCAGAAGAGCGTTGGAGCTTCTGGAAGATGGCAAGGAGAGGAGCTTTGCTCAGCTCACCCCCAGTGATGGAAAATCACAACATCCCAGGGATGATCCGCTCTGCGGGGTCGGTCAGTGCTGCGGTGCAGGAACCTCTGTGTCACGGGTGCTGTCGCACACCGGGGATGAGGAACATACCGTGTTTGGGGTGTCATTAAAATATATGTTAGTACTTGAAAGATGTCTAACTCTGAGTTAGTTTCAAATTCTTCTGAAAAGCCACCAAGAATGCAGAAAATAGAAGAGAAACGTTGCAGTTTTTTGGGGGACCAATTTTATTTTTTTAGGTGAGTTTAGTTTTTACTTAAACTTCCAAAATACGCGTCCAGGCTTTCAAAAGAAGTTAGTGGCTTGGATGTGCCTGGATATGTAGTTCTAAATTCTCCTTGGATGAAGTAGGACGTCAGTCTTGTGTGGTTTTTTTTAACCTCCTTATGGGTAATTAAAGTCTTTTTACAAGCTTCAGTTATTTTGAGTAATCTGGGTACTGGAACATTCTTAAAAGTTTCAGCGTGTTTCTCCCTGGGTTTGCTGGTCTGTTCCTTTGAATCACATTCAAAATTCTCCTGCATTCATGGGACTTGATTCGACCTGAAAAATTTGTTCTTACAAGGTGCTACTTCCCCCCCCCTCCCCCCCACCATTATGTTTTCCAGTTTGGTTTTTTGTCATTTGTTTCCTCCCACTCCCAGTTTTATGTCTTTACCAAAAAGGAAAAGTTTGCTATTTGGGATGAGCATGGTTTTAGCTCAGTCTTAATATCCCATCAAGGACAGTAGTGAAATACAACATACAGTACTAAAATACTTGAAATCATTGTCATAACTTCATTTCTCTGACCTTCTATGGGACCTAAAGTAAAGCTCCTTCTGTGCTGAACTCAGCATCTTCATTGAATAACACATGAAGCAAAAGTACTTAAGGTTGGGTGAAATTTTGAGCTCAAATTTTCAGTCTGATACACTGAAGAGGATAAGGAACCACAAGACAGATGGTCTCATGCTTTTTTTTTGCCAAGTTCACCCAGCCATCAGGAGACACAGGATCTTGCCAAAAAACAGAGATGCTTTTCTAATATGGGCTTATAAAAAAAAACCAAGGAGTTTGGAACACTATCATGTGGTGATTATGTGTCTATTAATGAGGAGGAAAATGAAAAACAAGAGTGCTCCTGAGATCCTGTAAAACGCTTCAAGATGAAATATAAGCCAAAGCCAGCCCAGTCGTGGTAATAAAAACAATAGAAGATACGCGGAAATGAGGACAGTAAAAAGTTTGAATGAATTTAATTTTGCAAATCATTGTACTGTTAAGAAAAAAAAATGTAAATGAGAAATGAATGGCTGTATAGTAAGAGAACATAAGGGAAAATGAGAAAGGAACTTGGAGGTTGGATGATAAACTCACTCCATATTAATGATGGCAACAAATGCCTAACTGTCTTTCAAAGCCTATGATGTGCCATTACAGCAATCAAGCATGAACAATATTTAGCATCCAGCAACCGTTGTCAATTTTTCATATTCCTGGGTATTTCTGACAGTCATTTTGCCAGAGGCAGGAAATTGTTCATTGGCAAACGTTAATCAGAAGTGTGTAGTCAAAGCTGAACTATCATGCTGGGGTTTGGAGGGTAGGATGTGTTGACCGTGCTGCTAATGAGTTGTTTGTGATTACTGAGGACATGGGCTGAAGGCTATTTCAGTCCTTGGACCCTGGTGACATTTGACATGAGTTGCCTCAACCAACCTTTTGAAGGACGTGGTTCCTGTCGTGTGCCACACTTCCAGCAAAAACATCCCACTTGGAATGGCATTGCTGCTGTTACTAGCGGGCTTGGGAGCTGTTGGGGGAGCATGTGCGGGTACTGTCTTCCACCACAGGGGTAAGGGTATCCCAGGAGTTCAGAGCTGGAGCTGTGACTGCGGAGGTGGCCTCAGGAGAAGGTCTTGGCTAACACAGCAGTTACTGTTTCCTCAAATGGCTTGAGAGGAGCCATATGTTCTTGGACATACGGATCAAAATGTTTGGACCCCAAGCAAAACTTCAGGGCAGGACCTTAAACTTGCTTTTATATTTTAACAGGAACAACCACTATTATTATCTAGTTTGTGAAGTAAGACATCATGGCAGTACACAACTCTAACCCTGCTTCATCTGTTCTTCCCGAAGTGCCAGCTGCCATGGCACCTGATGTCTACCTCCTGCCACTAATGACTTCCCGAAGTTCATCAGGGTTTGTCCTTGACCATGCTAGTTTTAACTAGATGGCAAAACCCAGTCGCACTCAGTATCTTATTCCTGGTGCCCTCCTTGCTCAGTCTAAGCTCTGCGGTCCTGCTGTCTGGTCTCATTGGAGGAAAGTAATTAGTTAATGTCTTCCAAAGGTAGAAATTGTCACTCTAATGGTATTTTACAGGCCATATATTTTCTTGTAAATGAAATGTGATTTAGGTTGTTTTGAACTGGCCATCTGGAAAATGCAGAGTGCTACTCCTTCCTCAATTTCTGTGCCTTGCCCCAGCAGGGACTGGGCAGCCTGTGCTGCTGTGTGCAGCGTTGGAGACCACGTGCACCAGTTCATCTTGCCTGTGACACTGGCTTGTCAATGTGGTCAGCTGTGCTGTTCATGCCATAGCTGTTGCTTGCTGGAGCAACGTGAAGAGTGGAGGTCCCTAGAGAAACCCCCTCAGACCGCAGGAAGCGGGGCTAGTCTTGTCTGGGTTGGGATTCAGAAGCATTTGTTATTTAGTTGTGCTTTTGTAGGTGTCGTATCATCTGCTTCCCCAGCGGCAGAGCCCTAATGTTGCTAGGGTCTCCCCAGCCAGGGGCTGTTGGGTGCCTCTTGCCATCACAGAATCATAGAATGGTTTGGGTTGGAAGGGACCTTCAAGATCATCTAGTTCCAACCCCCCTGCCACAGGCCAGGGACACCTTCCACTAGACTAGGTGTCCGTGTCTGGACATCTCTCCTTACAACCTCCCTGGCCTGTGGAGAGCTGTGAGCAGTGCTCAGATCCCAAGTGCACCATGGGTTTCTTCAGTGGATGCATCATGAAATTATTCTGTGTCCTTTCCCAGGTTCCCGCGGAGGGGTTGGGGTGCACAGCAACACGAGGTGGAGCAGAGGTCCCTGGTCCAAGCCCCGTGCCAGCACGGAGCCTCGCTGCTCACTCACAGCCCAGGGTCTCTGCGGGTCCGGCCTTTGGCTGGACTGCCTGCCTCAGCTTCCAGTTATAAACTAGGTAAATGTCTCCTGTATTTGTGTCTTGTTCCTGAATCCTCCCTTTTATGTATAAATTGTATATCAACAGAGAAAGTTACTTAAGGATGGGCTAATGAGATGTGGCCCAGAATGTCCCAAAATGCAGCCTCCAAACCTATGGCTAATTAGGCACTGGAGCCACTAATCTAATTTTAGCCAGTGACTGAATTTATTCCTGGCGGAATAAAATGCACTTTAAATCTCATTTAAAAGCCACTGAGATACTCTTGACAAATTAAAATATGAAATTAAAAATATATTTAGTTTGTTTCTGCACCATTAAAATAATCCTCAGTGCAGATGAATCAAACCCCATGCCTTTGCATTTTCATTTTGAAGGCTGTGTTTACTGCTGAAATTATGAGCTAAGCCCTGTCGCCCTCTCCACATCTTATAAAATCAAGGGCTGTGCACTCGTGGATGCTGCAGCTGCCTGGATGTGGTACATGGGAACGCAAGACCGGGAAGAGTGGGGGCATCAGATAGACGTAGGGGGGCTAATACATTTTGGTGAGAGAGCAGGATTTAAATGAACAGACATAAAACGGTGCAGAAACAAGCAACACAAAATGGCAATCTTAATGCTAACTAAGCTTGTAATAGCAGAAAGCTGTAACTAAAAGGGAAGTAAATATTCCTATCAACTATATGCTTGATTGGTTCTTCTTACTAATAATTTACTTCTTGGCTGAAGTAACCTCCTTTGCATACGTTAATATCCAGCGTGGCACAGACGAAATGAATGATATGATTTTTATCTGGAAAGCAGCGCTGTTTGAAATGTTCCGTAAGGCAGAGTGGGTTGGCATCGTGCGCTGAAGTTCCGCAGCGACTGCAGCTAGATGGCACAGTCATCTCGCCGTGTGGAGATCGGCCGCAGACCCTCCCGCAGCACGAGCCTGAGCATCTCGGGGGGCTGTGCCCAGCCTGGCCGTTTACCAGTAACGAAGGTGTAATTTGGCTTCTGTTAATGCCAGTAGGAGTCTGAAGAGCCGTAAGACTTCCCTGGGCTGGATGTTGGTGCTGCGTCCTTCTGGTCTTAAACCATTATCAAGCTCTTGGCTTAAAACTACATTTTGATAATTACGGCAATTTAAAAAATTGCAGGTTTAAAAATTATGATAAGCAGAGTGTTCATCTCGCGTGATTGCGGGACTTGTGCCTGCAAGAAAACAAGGTGAAACTGTTGATAAATTGCTTTTGTTGTGGAAGGAAAGCCAAGACCGGCCACTTGAACGCCGGTGCTCTGCTTGGCGAGCTGCGCTTGCCGCAGGCGATGGGGCCCGGGCTGCACCCTCCAGCTTCCGACCCTCACCACGGCCGTGAGCGTGCCCAACCCTGAGCGGAGATTTGCTCCTCCACTCTACTTGGACAGCAAGATCCCATTGACCCTGGGCAGCAGGTGATGGGACCTGGGTGGATTCTGGTATTAATATTATAATGTCTACAGGGGAAAGTTTGCGTTGCTTTTTTTTTTTTGGTTAGAAGTGCTTAGGGGACATGCAAAGTCTGTGGAGCCCCTTTTGCATGAGGCTGGTGGGGCTGTGCCCAATGCTGGGCAGAAAATAGCCTCTCCCAACACGCTGTGTCTAGAAACCCCTGAGAGAGCACACTTCTGCTCAACAAATTCTTATGGGAATTGAAGCAGACACTGGAGAAAGGTTTTCTCATTTTTTTTCTTTCAACTGGTTTTTAAAAAGAGGAAAAAACCCCAACCTCTGAATTCCTACAAAAAGCTGAGTTCTAGAAGCCTACGTAACGGCTACATATGCTTTTAGCTTCCTGACATTTCAGCACTAGCCATGGTAAGGCACAGTGCGCTCGGAGCGGATCTGTTTAATGCACCCTTATCGTGAAAGAAAGAGCTGGCTGGAGTGAGGGAGGCATCCAAAAGGTCAGATGGGAGTGGGAGAGAGGAGGAGGCCGGAGGGGGATAGAAGCAATTCTAGTAAAATATCATATAAAAAAAAAAAAAAAAAAAAAAATATGCGGAGGCATCTGGGGTCAAAAAGTACGGCTGGACGGATCCCATCTGCTTTTCTATTTTTTTGACCCCTGTTCCCCAGGGGTCAGTTCTGGGCCTGGTCTTGTTCAACATACTCATCAATGACCTGGATGAAGGGATAGAGTGTACCATCAGCAAGTTTGCTGATGACACCAAACTGGGAGGGGTGGCTGACACACCAGAAGGCTGCGCTGCCATCCAGCGTGACCTGGACAGGCTGGAGAGTTGGGCAGAGAGGAACCTCAGGAAGTTCAACAAGGGCAAGTGTAGGGTCCTGCACCTGGGGAGGAATAACCCCATGCACCAGTACAGGTTAGGGGCTGACCTGCTGGAGAGCAGCTCTGCTGAGAGGGACCTGGGAGTCCTGGTGGCCAACAGGATGACCATGAGGCAGCAATGTGCCCTTGTGGCCAAGAAGGCCAATGGCATCCTGGGGTGCATTGACAAGATCGTGGCCAGCAGGTCGTGGGAGGTCATCCTCCCGCTCTATTCTGCCCTGGTGAGGCCCCATCTGGAGCACTGTGTCCAGTTCTGGGCTCCCCAGTTCAAGAAAGACAGGGAACTGCTGGAGAGAGTCCAGTGGAGGGCTACGAAGATGACCAGGGGACTGGTGCACCTCTCTGATGAGGAAAGACTGAGCGACCCGAGTCTGTTTAGTCTGGAGAAGAGCAGACTGAGAGGGGATCTCATCAATTCTTATCAATATCTAAAGGGTGGGTGTCAAGAGGATGGGGCCAGACTCTTTTCAGTGGTGCCCAGCGACAGGACAAGAGGTAACGGGCACAAACGGGAACATGGGAAATTCCATCTGAACACGAGGAAAAACTTCTTTCCTTTGAGGGTGGCAGAGCACGGGAACAGACTGCCCAGAGAGGTGGTGGAGTTTCCTGCTCTGGCAGGGGGGTTGGACTAGATGATCTCCGAAGGTCCCTTCCAACCCTTGCCAGTCCGTGATTCTATTTCATTAGCCACAGAAGAAAGACATGGGTGGCAGAGAATTCTCAGCTATACAGCAATGGCAGTCTCTCACTGGAAGAAATGTATTAAAACGTCTGTTAAGAACTATTTCTAAAATATTTTGCTTTATCCAGTACTGGAGGAACAGCAAAACTGGCTTTCCTGGTGAATAAAAGTGCTAAATAGAAACGCAAAATATTGTTTCATGTCTACTTAAGGACATGGCATGTACAACCAGACAAGCTGACTACAAAGTATGGTTCCTGTGAGTCAGGTTTCTTGGGGAGGGGGTTTATTTACTTAAAACTGACTTGGGGGTGGGGGGAAAGTCATATTAGCAACTTTTTTGTTCAAGGTCTCTACTAAAATTCAGCTTCATTTAATTTGTGGTACAAAGATCTCCCATGAGAATCTCATAATATATATATACACATAAAATATCTTACTTGGAAGTTAGCACACCTGTGAAGTAGAGCATGTCTCAATGCACATTTGGAAAAAAGAAAACAAAACCCAAAACAGCTACCAATTTATTTAGATATCCTCTTCCCAGTAATAGTGAGGGTTAGCTGAAATTGCATGCAGAGGAAACTGAAAAAGTTAGACTTTGGCATGTTTAACTCTGGATTTTCCTGTAGATCTGCAAAGTAAATAAAATGGAAAACTTGCAGCAAATAAAAGTGAGTATAAAATGTCAAAAGATTTCTTATTGGTGTTTTGCAAGTGCTTACTATTTTTTTTAGGCTTATAGTGCGCTTTTGAAAAGCTGCTGAGAGGTCTGTACATCAGAGCATGGCGAAGACTGAATATGTCTGCTCTTGGCCTGTGGCCCAATGCCTTGGGAGAAGAGGGAACTCACCGGTGACGTGAGCTTATTTAAGGACAGGAATAAACCAGAGCTGCTCCAGGCAGAGGCTCCTCAGGACGGGAAGCAACCGCCTGCCAAGGGACTGCTTTGCATGAGTGTGACATTAAAGACCAGGGGCGTTTTGCTGCTAATCTTGGAATTTTTATTTTTTTTTCCTCTGAGTGGACAAAATAGCCCATGTGTCCAAGACTGGAGTGTATCTGACAGCCTGCCGTAGTGGCTGATGCGTCCCTGGGCAAAAGAAGAGGAGGTGGAGGGGGAAGAGGGTGGACGTGAGGATATTGTGTGCTGGTGCTTAGGGCCTTGCTAGCTACGGAACAGCCCAGGTTTGTGTCGCAAAACCCAAATGTTAACGCGTTTGTTATCAAAGGTGGCTGGTGGGTTTTGGAGGTTACGAGCAGGGCTTGGCAAGGATTGGGGTAGCGGTGGGTTGCTTGGGTTGGGGGTAGCAAGCCTTGGTCTCCAGGAACGCCCCTGGCAAAGTGCCTGCGAGAATGTGTCTCTCCTCTTCCTTCCGCACCTTTCCAGCGCTCACGTTTGGACACACGGTGCTCGGAAGAGGTGCGACGGCCTGGCTCTTCTCTCCCAAATCCGAACTCCTGGTTTACTTTGAATCTGGTGCAAAGCCTGTTGATGTTCGTTAACATTTCCCAGTGTGGAAGGGATCAAGTCCCTTATGTGAGAGACATGAAGAACGATGAACTGTAATTTCATCCTGGATATAGTTATATGGCTCTAAATGCTAATTATGTTTTTTATTTTTTTTTAAACTTGCTGAGCTGTTTGCAGTAAATGGGGTATAAACCATGTTTCATTAAATGAAGAAACCTCATAAAACAGCAACAGACCTGTCCTGTGGGTTGTGCTCAGAAGAGTGTTTTATGTCATGCTGAAGCTGTTCCCAGAACGGAGTACAAGTAGCCGGTTGCAAAATCTGACTGCTGCCCAATTCCCTCGCTGTGGAGCGAGTGTGGGAGCGGGAAAAGCAGCTGCCTTATCTCTCCACAGATACTAGCACAGAGCAAATGTGTAATTACTAAAGACCAGCCTATTAGTTTGGATAAATTACAGGGCAAAGTAAGCATCTATTGATGCTCAAAAGAATTTGGAGGAGCTGGGCTTTTTTTTTTTTTGATATCGATTTCTCCATAGCTACGGTACAGCCAGCTCCAGGCATTTAAAAAAATCCTGAGTCAAATGTAAAAATCCATGAAACCACCTTAGATCGTGAAATGCTAATAACTTCAAGTTCTGTTTTTATTTGCCTTCTGGATTGCAAGCCTCCTCGCTGTGCTTGGTGGGTTTTTTAAGCTTTTTGCAGCAGGAGGTGCCGAGGCAGGTAGAGGCAGCCCTGAGCTCATCTGCGCTGGTCGAACCTCCTGGGGTGCCGCTAGCTCTGCTTTTACGTCCAGAAAAGCAGAAATGGAAAGGCCACACTGCTGGCATGTGGCTTGTGTCCTCGGCTTGGGGTGTCCTACTGGTATAGCAGAGTCCCTTGGAACAGGCTGAGACTGTGGCTCCTCTCCTCCCAGCTTGGTTGTGCTGCGCAGGTACGTGCCTCTGGTGGCTCCACCTCTGCTAGGTCATACCTGGAAATATTTTATGACCTTTGTAATATGCTTCCAGTGGTAATACTGAAAAACCTAAATCCCTGCTGATGACGTAAGGGAGTACTCTGGACATCGTGAAGATCTGGGGTCTGTTTTAGACCTCAAAGTCTTATGAGAGGATATCTGTATGTCTTTCACCTGTATTCATTTTGATTTGAGATGCTGTTAGAATAATTTTATATTCTAGCAGCCTTAGGAGTAGAAGACTCGAAAATAATGTCTCTCAACAGTCTTGGGTCCTTCTCTGATGGAGATCTGAGCATGAACAATTTAATGGTTTTTATCAACCGTGAGAGTGAAGTCCTGGAACAGCTTCTCAGTGAGAGCAATGGGGTAAGGAAATGAAGCCTATAGTGGTTGTAAGATGGAGCACAATGAGCTTGTAAATGGGATTTAATGGCATAGTGTCCTTTGATGAGAGAGGATTGGATTTAATTACCTAAATGACCCATGTACTCCTAGAAGAAACTAATTAAGGGTTTTCTAGTGAAGTGTGATAGACATCAGGTGGCAATTGCGAATTTATTGATTTTGATAGCTCAAGTGTGGAGAAGACTTCGTATTCTGCAAATCTATAGAGCAATGTTGTCTCAAAGCATCCTTGGGGGGACCCTGTGGGGATCATTTTGCTTTGGGCTATGATAACTGAATAGTTTAGTCCCAGCTCCATGATGGCAGGCAGCCGAGTGCCCCTTCTCTGGGCTGCGGTGTAACTTAGAGGCATCGGAACTGCCTCATGCCGCTTGGGCTAGCGGGAGCCGGCAGGCTTCAGCTACACCAGGCTTGACAAGGTGGATGAACCCAGCCCAAACTGTGTACTGTCCTAAACAGGCACTTTGTGCTGCCCAAACAAGGTTTTCAAAATTCATGCCAGTTTAAAGTGTGCGTTCACGTTCAGTTCTCAAAGGTACGTGACTTCTTCCATGCTCCGTTAGTGTTCCAGGTACTTCATCTAAAGCTGTCGCAGCTATCACTGGACACTGTTGTCAACCTGATATCTAGATTTATTATAGATAGAAGCTCAGGAGAAGCACAGGCATTGTTAATTTACTAGACATCTGCTAACAAAATCTCTGGCACAATTGGTGCAAAGTCCCAGCTGCCACCTGGCCGGAGGAGTGAAGCCATGCAGCACACCGAGTCTGCCCTGCGAGCCCCTGGCTTCTCATTTTTGATGGTATTTACTGCTACCACTAGGATGCTGGAGCGAGCAGAGCGCTCCCAGGGCTCTTTCTGAGAGCACTTCTGCACTGTGGTTGATTGCAGGTGGTTGTGACTTCTGGTGAAAACCGCTATTGGTGGAAGTGTGAAAATTCCTAGAAAGCAAAGACATCTAGTTACACTTTGTGTTGCAGGTAGTAACAGCTGTGCTATACCTGTTCTCCCCTATTCCGTTCCTAAGCACTGTTTTTTCAGGCTGGATGACACTGACAACATGTTTAATTCTCAGCACGGTTTTCCATTCTCACTTGCGTCATGCGGAATGAGGTGGACCATCCCGTAGAAACGTGTACAAATCTCTTTACAAGGCTTTTCTTTCATTCTCGCTTGAGCTCTTCTGATTCTTGCGCACACTGTGCGGTAGTCCGTGCTGTTAAATGCATGACACTGACTGTTAGCGTGTTTGCCTTTTTCCTTAGAGGTGGTGGACATGTGCTCCTTCTGCTGAGGTTTGTCGGCACTTCCAGATCTGGATGGCTTAAACAACGGAGGCCTCTGGTCTAGTACCAATACACATTAGAAGTCAAAGGAAGAGAATAAGGTTGTATTTTTCACATGTGGAGGACTTCTAGAGGACTTTGCTTTTGGTCTTTGTTTAGGAAGAAAAGCCAGGCTGCTCTCTTAAATGCTTGCCAAGGACTTCTGATGACTGATCATCTCAGCTGTCGGGTACCCAAGGCTCCGTGCTTCTCAGTAAGGTTGTCCAGGAGGAGTGCTGTACAGTTTTGCTTTTCTAACCCACATTGATCAACTCCACTTTCATCGGCTTCAGATTAGTACTGATTGTCCTTATTCATACTTTGCTTACTGCATTGGAGATTGGTTACCTGCCACTAATTGGCATCACTATAATTAGCCACACTTTGTGGATTGATAACTTGATGAGAATAGTTCCAGTTGGAGGAAAGCAAGTTGTTAACCTATCATGACATCTGTTTGGAATTTTTTAGGTTAGTTGTGTAGGCCCATGTGTGTTCAATGCCTCTTTTGAAGTCTTTCATCTGGAGTAGAGGGGTTACAGTATTTTGTATCAAAAAGTACAGGAATTAAGTTGTCATGGAATGTCATTGAAGGCTTGTCACTGAGTGAATCTCATTCATCTGTGTCGATAATAAGCACGCGATCTGCTGATACACGCTTCCAGCAGCTGAAGATCCGCCTCCAGAATGAGAAATTATGGGTGAGAAATTCTTCGTTGAGCTTCTGGGAAGTCTTTATTCTCTTCTTTCTGAATTTACATTTGAATATAAAAGAATATACAATACCTTCTTATTTCTAACCCTGGTTCTTCTAGTCCTGGTAGCCATCTGTATCAGAATATTAATAACGATGCACCTCCTGCCATTAACAAATGATGCTTCTACCGTTCTCCCATTCTCTCCACCTTCCTTTTCTTTCTCTTCAGTGAGCAAATTGTCCTAATAGCTCGATTAAGCCTTAATGCAATTGTGTCATTAATTCCACATCATATGGTAAGTCTGAATAATTCCTTTCCTTAATTTAATTTCAAGGTATTTTGAAATTCTGACCCAGGTCTTTTCTATGTCCTTCTCTTGGCTGATAATATGGAGGAGGCTTGCTGGGTATTCTCAACCCATTCTTTTCAACTGCAGTACAGGTAGCGATGAAATGAAGGTTCCTAGGATGATGTACTTGCTGTAGTACACAAGTTAGGAACAACCAAAAGAAAGCTAATAAAAGAGCCACAGAAACTATTGAAAAGTTTTAATGAAAGAACTTTAAAATCCAACTTGTGCTAAGAGAATCCACAGCTGAAATGATTTGTTAAAGCAGAGATTTTAAGAGGGAATGTGTTCATGATCTGTGTGTTCCCATATGGGGAACGAGCCTGGACAGCGAGGTATTTATATAGCTTCACCTTCCATATGTTTTTCCCATCAATGCTTATAAATACTTAAAGGGAGGGTGCCGGGAGGATGGGACCGGGATTTTGCAGTGGTGCCCAGTGATAGGACAAGAGGTAATGGGCACAAACTTAACCATAGGAAGTTCCATCTGAATATGAGGAGGAACTTCTTTCCTTTGAGGGTGGCAGAGCACTGGAACAGGCTGCCCAGAGAGGTGGTGGAGTCTCCGACTCTGGAGACATTCCAAACCCACCTGGACGTCATCCTGTTCAACCTGCTCTGGGTGACCCTGCTCTGGCAGGGGGGTTGGACTAGATGATCTCCAGAGGTCCCTTCCAACCCCCGTGATTCTCTCTGAAGTTTAATGTAGTTCTCTTTGTTTATATCTCATAATTTAAGCCAGGGTACACTGCTCTCGTTCCCTTCCATGGTGCCTTAAAAATTTGAGATGTAGGAGAGAAAAGAGGTAACTTCTTGCTGAGCTCTTCCTGAATTAAGCCCCAAGTTCCACGTGACTTCGAGGGACCAACCCTGACTTCACTGGGTGAGAGACTGTTCCTGCGTTAAATTCTGAGCCATTTGAAAATTCAAAAATTTTTTTGTTCCTGATCTGATTATTTTCCATTTTCATAGGCTGGAAGCTCATCCTAGTATTCCAGTGGCCACTGATGCCCCGTGCATAACAGAAGCCTGGTGCTCATTAGCAGCTCAAGCAGGAACTGCGCAATTTTTCTTTCCAATCTATGTGGCAGGGTTGTACAACTATAAATCATTGTGACTGTGGAGGACAGTCTTTTAATTAAATGACAGCTCTAAGTCACTCTTCCTGTAACTCATGCACCAGATAATGCTTTCCAAAGATCTTTCCAATTTTAGCTTCAATGTTTAAAATCAAGGAACACTTTCCCTGTAATACTTGATTTTTGCAAAAAGTTTTCATCCATTTCTTCTGTTTGCTGTAAAGTGTGTCCTGTAGCATTTCAGCAACTGATGTTTAAGGCCCTATTTATTATTTTTCTGCAGTCAAAGATTTTAAAAATGCTCAACATGCTAATAAATAGGCACACACTTTCAGTAACTGCTATGTAAACATTCGTGGGCAAGGCATTTTAACGCAGGGATTATAAAATGTTTTATAATCCTTTTTATTGGATAAGACATGGCATTATTGCGTAGTCACCAACTTTTTTTTTTAAATGCATGTGACAGAGAAATGCACTCAGCTGCTCTGGAAGATGGTATCCATCAGGGACTAGAGGGCAGCCGTAGGCAACCAGCTGCCTTACGGCTGGACAGCTAAAGGCTGGCAAGCAATAGGGCCAAGCACTCCTCGTAAACTTGACAGTGATTTGCAGTAGTCACTACTTCAATCCAGTGTATTTTTCTACTGTGACGAGCACAGCAGTCGGAACAGCACAGATACTCTTCTTCTGCGTTAATCCGAGTCTCTCGAAAAGCTTGGGGTTCAGCTGCTCTTTCCTGATGCGTGTGCTCCAACTGGGTTTGGATTTTACGAACAGTGTCTGCCTCCAGGCAGTACCTTGTCTAGATGTTGATCATTTAGAAATGGCACTAATGGGAGGTAATTATTGAAACATCAAAGTACTAGGCAACTTCTGGGAATTTATTGTCTGAGCACTTATTAAATATTATTTTCCTTTGGGGGTGAGGATCTGACACAAAATGCCTCTCTTTATTGCCATGTTACTGCAGTGGAATCCCCAAAGTTGTGTCTTGATATTTGCTGAAATACTTGTGCAGCTGGAAATGTCAGTAAACTTTGGATGTGGGTAATAGATTTCTTGACTCCCAAAATGGTCTCCTTGGCTTTGTCACGTATTTAACAGGGCTCGTTATACAGGGCATAGGAATAGCTTGGATACTGAGGAAAACATAGATATCTTCTAAAGTATTTATTAGTGCAAAAGACGACCCTGAATCTTGCATTATTAGGTGGTAAGGTAGCAACAGCTTCTCCTAGACCTAGTCTCTTCTTGCCTTCCTTGATCACAATCTCAGAGTCACAATTTATGGTTTTCTTCTGTGTGCTCTCAGTTCACCAGTCACAATTATCTCAAAATGTGTTTGAACTATGCGCTATAATCCAATCAGTCTTTCCATAAACTGAAAGGTCATTGATATAAAATCCCTCTCCTTCCAGAGGGTGGCTTGTGTTGTGAAGGGAGAAAACAAAAGCAGTTTCTCCTCATTGGCATTTTAAAAGTTGCACTTTGGTGTTGCTGTTGAGGAGCAGGTTCTATCACCTACCCCAAACCAGAAGACCATCAGCAAGTTTGCCAATGACCAAGCTGTGTGAAGTGGTCAACACGCTGGAGGGAAGAGATGCCATCCAGAGGGACCTGGACAGGTTTGAGAGGTGAGCCCGTGCCAATCTCATGAAGCTCAACATGGCCAAATTCAAGGTCTTGCACGTGGGTCGGGGCAATCCAGGCACAAATCCAGGCCGGGCAGAGAATGGATGGAGAGCAGCCCTGAGGAGAGGGACTTTGGGGTGTTGGTGGATGAGAAGCTCAACGTGAGCCGGCAACGTACGCTGGCAGCCCAGAAAGCCACCTGCATCCTGGGCTGCATCCCCAGCAGCGTGGGCAGCAGGGCGAGGGAGGGGATTCTGCCCCTCTGCTGCGCTCTGGGGAGACCCCCCTGCAGTGCTGCCCCTAGCTCTGGCGCCCCCAGCATAAGAAGGACATGGACCTGTTGGAGCGGGTCCAGAGGAGGCCACAAAGATGATGCGAGGGCTGGAGCCCCTCTGCTGTGAGGACAGGCTGAGAGAGTTGGGGTTGTTCAGCCTGGAGAAGAGGAGGTTCCCTGAGACCTTATAGCCCCTTACAGTATCTGAAAAAGGGGCCTACAAGAAAGCTGGAGAGGGACTTTTTACAAGGGCATGTAGTGATAGGACGAGGGGTGATGGCTTCAAACTGGAAGAGGGGAGATTTAGATTAGATATTAGGAAGAAATTTTTCCTTCTGAGGGTGGTGAGACAGAGGCCCAAGTTGCCCAGAGAAGCTGTGGCTGCCCCATCCCTGGAGGTGTTCAAGGCCAGGTTGGACGGGGCTTGGAGCAGCCTGGTCTAGTGGGAGGTGTCCCTACCCATGGCAGGGGGGTTGGAACTACATGATCTTTAAGGTCCCTTCCAGCCCAAACCATTCTATGATTTTATAATCACTGGAAATAGGAAACTGGGAGGTTGGATTTCCCAGGGTGAAGGAACTCTTTCTCCTTCCTCAGTCCTTCATAGGGGCTCATTAGGTTTCTGCAGATAATAGGCATCACCTTTCTCTTCATCCACATGTACCCTGGAGCCACCACCGTGTCACGCTTTCAGCATATTTTGCTGCTATGCGCTTTCCAGCTTCACCAGTTCTTCTGCATTGGGCATGAGAGTAATTAATGAGACTGGGCTGAACACTTGTGATGAATTCTTCACCAGCTCTGCTCAAGCAGAGTTATACCTCCTCCACAAGGGATATCAAATGCCTAGGATTTTGATTTATTCTTTTGACCTCTGCATGGCAGTGTGCTTGAAAACAGAGATGTTCTACCCATTGGAGGTCTTCTGGCTACTTCATGCAATTCGGACATTCTGATTAAGAATGATTAGTTCTGCAGAAAACAGGATATTTGGCTAGAAAAAGTAAAATTATCATAAATATGTATAAAGCACATGGTAAAAAAAAAAAAGCAATTACTTTGGCTTTAAAAGCTAGAAACAGTTTAGCAGAACAGATGGGTTGCATAAATCTGGCAAAAATGAGGGCAAGAGGGATTTGTGTGTGTGTGTGGCATGCGGCAGAGGATAAGACCAGGGGTTGCGTGATAAAGAATTTATTGTAGCTTGGAAATTGTCTATTTTCCTACACCTTCAGAGTAAAAGTAGTGGCTGGGATGACTAGACAAGGCTCACCTCAGCAGTATGTGGAATTATCTGTGAAACTCCTGTCACCAAATACTTGCTCTCTAGTAATGCAAATCCCTCTTCATTTTCAGAAGTTCCCTGCTCCTCTCTGCTTCCCAGCCTATCTCCCAGTAACACCATGAACAATTTTCATATCTCAGTCATAGTCAGGTCAGACTGATGTGGACAGTGTTGGAAATTTGATAACTTAGTGTTATTATAATGATTTCCTGTCATGCTTCTTTATTTTTTAACTGGGACGGGGGAGGGATGGGGACGATGACGTGACCCTCCTGTATATGAACAAGAGCTATTAATCAATTTGCATGGAAAAAACATGTCTTGGGCTCACTGAGTTTGAATACCAAATGTTAGGCAAAAGCCTCACTTCTGTAGCCTCTCTCTGAGAGATGAGTGAGAATAGTTTGGATGTGATCGGTATGTGCCTTCTTGTGCTCCTTTGGCAGGAAAATGTGCCGACAGGAACTGTGAGAATGTCTAAATTTTACCCAGCTGAAGCCTGCAGCGGTAGCCTGTCCCACACTCTCAAATTCCTATGGACGGAGAAGGCCACTGCTGAGCAGAAGTAACAGCCGTTGGCTTTGGTGCTTATCTAAGGGATGCTTTCATGACAATCTGGATTTGAAGGTCTTGGGAGAGACTCAACCGTCTTGTCTTCAAGAAAATCAGAGGTCTTCACAGCTCTCTGTCTCTTGATGTGTATAATTATACTCCAGAGACTCTGGCACAAAATATTCTGGTTTTCCCATGTTTCTAGCTTCCCTGATCCAAGATAGATGGGTTCAGCCCTGGATCCTGCACATCTGAATGGGATTTCTGGAACATACGCAGACTGTGTTGATCAAATCTAACTGTTGCCTGGGTGGCGTCCCAAGGGCAGTTTTCTAAACTGGTTTTCACTTTTATCGCCATGCATCTTTCCCAGATCAACTTAAAAATCCCTTGAGGTACTGCTCCATCACTCAGGTGCTTTACAAATAATGTGACCTTTCTTGTAATTGTCAGCAGCCAATTTCAGAGCTGTCTTACCTGGCAGAAACAGCTTGTTTTGTGTCAGTCTGCAGCTGTATTTGGGGGGCCACAGTATGGATTATTATGGTTATATGTTTTGTTTTTTTTAAATGTCTGAGATTTTCTGTTTACATTTTTTTACCAATTTGCTTATTCATTGCGTTGAGTTGAAGTATGAGCATGTAGAAGTTCAGGGGGGCTCTAATTTAAACCTAATTTTATCTCAAACAATTTGTATGAAATAAGTTCAATTCCATAGCTAGCAGATGTACATTCTTTACACGTGAAACAGGCTTTATAAGCAGCAAGTCTGTCTGCGTTACAAAATTTAATTCTGCTACTAACAAGCAAATAGGTAGATTTTGTGTCCTATTGATCTCAGAATTACCTGACTGATGCCAAAAATCAATCAAGGACAACTTCTGAGCAGTCACAAGACAGGATCCTTTTTATTAAGCCTGTCCATGATTTATAGTTTTGCCATTAGTGTTAATGTAGACTTAAAATATCAATACTTCATTCTAACACCTTCAAAGCAGCATTGATTCTTCCTTATCTAAGCTACTGCTTTTGCATGGGCACTACCCAGAATTATTTTTTTTGTGGTCACATGGATACATTTGCTTGAGTCAAGCTACAAATGCATTGAAGTAGTTGGTTTGTACTGAAATTATAATGATGGGCAGCATCTTCTGTAATCATAAGAATAAAAAGATGGACCCTATCTGTTTACTAGGTGATTTCTTGTTGGAAATGGTGAGCGCAGCTTTCTCAAAGCAGCAGTGCCGTACTACCTTCATCAGCATGAGCTAACGTGGGAGGAATTGCACAGGACCACCATTCCAAGTCCAATAAAACAGAAATGTTATTTAATGCAATTATTGCATTGATACCACTCCCCTTTTACCGATGGATTTTGCTATTGCAAAGTTTTGGGAAATTGCAGGGAAATGAGTTTTGATCTTGAAAGCTTAATGAATTTTGTCTTGCTTCAGAATTGCAGAGAACTAAAGAGTCTGTAAACCATGGCAGGTCAGATGTAAAGAGGAAATTAAGATGGCTAGAAAAAAGGATTCAGAGCACCCTTCAAGAGATGCTCAAGCTGGTAGTAGAACTGGGAAGCCATCAAGGGGACCAGTGGGACCATTTGATGACAGAATTGTGCAAGAGATGCTTGGGAATGACAAAACCCACAGACAAGTCTGAAAGGAATTAGACAAATATAAAAGAATTTGAGAACAAGCTCTGTGTGACGGTGTCTCCCACTGCTGTTGTTGGAGACCAGACTGAGCTGCATGGCCTCTGGCTTTGACTTTTTTTGTTTTTTTTCATTCTCATGGAGCATTTGTCTCCCTCTGGAGAAAGAGAGGATAAGTTGTGTCAGACCAAGCACTGGCGCTGTACTGATCCTTTGCTTGTTGGCTGAATCTTGAAGGTTTGTGCCTAGAAAAGCCCCCGGTACAGAGCCCAGTGTGTAGTCTGTATTCTCTCTGCTGGGAAGGTGAATTACTCATTTCAGTCACGATTTACAGCATGCAGCAATTATCCCACAATCTGCGTATGTTTTAAAAGTTAATGGAGAAGAAACACTGATTTTAAAAACCCATTTGAAAGCTTTCCAGTTGCTCTAGCTGCCTCAGCTGGTCACAAAGGGCAAAACCACCAACCTCGCTGTTTGACTGGCATTAAGAATGAAATCTCTGCATTTGTAAGTAAATGCCGGAGCGCTGTATGTTCCTGGCATCTTGTGGTCTCTCTGGATGAGATTCTTAGACCCCACCAATATAGCAAAGCCCACGAAGAGGTGTATAAGCCTTTTCTGCATCCCTTTTACGTACACCTTTAGCTAAATTGCAGCCTGGAATTCCCACGGTTTGCTCTTGTTGATGCTTCCCCAGTTTATCCTTTATGTTGCAGTAGGGACTTGCAGCAGCTCGACCCTGCCACCCGGGGTTCTTGCAGCTGGGGCACTCCCCTGCATTGGAAGGCATTTCGCTATTCAGCAGACTTTTTTTTCATCACTGTCCATCCTTCCCTCCCCTCATTCCATGTCTGATGGTCACAAGCAAGGATGTTTATGTGGAAGAAGCAGTGTTTTTCATTTGCCTGCTGTGCCAGGTCAGTGGTTGCTTTTTATCTTTTGTTAATGTTCAATACCTATTTTTCGAAACTCTGTCTGATTCCTGTAAAAATAGATTTCTTGTCAAAGACTCTTTTGCTTGTAAAATGAGTCCTTGGGGGGGGGTTGTGTTTGTGATTTTTTTTTTTTCTTTTTTCTTTTTTTCTTTTCCCTAGTCTATATGCACATCTCGCTGCTATTTCCTTCTGTTTTTTCTTTCCAGCACTTGTGGTTTTTGTTCAGACTTTACTACCGAGAGGCACAGAAAGAAGGTTGGCTGCACCGCTACTGTTGTTTGGACTGACCTAAAATCCTGTCCCCAGTGCCTGTGCCACATCTTTGCTTTTAGACACTTTTCGCAGAACTCTGACCCACTTAGTTCTTGCCAAGGGGAAGGCATTAGCATGAAGATCTCACTCCTTGGAGGAGCAGAGAGCTCTGCTCAAAGTGCTTCAAGTCTGGAAGATGAGTTTCTGGGGATGGCAGGAGGCAACCTAAGATGAACTGTGCTTTTTGTGCAGTCAGCCACAATAAATCATAGAATGATTTAGGTTGGAACAGACCTTGAAGACCATCTAGTTCCAACTCCCCTGCCATGGGCAGGGATGCTTCCCACTAGACCAGGTTGCTCAAAAAGCCCCGTCCAACCTGGCCTTGAACACTTCCAATGATGGGCGTCCACGACTTCTCTGGGCAACATTGAAGTCTGATGCTCCTTCACATATCAGAGATGAAACCCTGGACAGGAAAGCCTGTTTGGTGGTACTATCAGTTATAGCTGTGTGCTGTGATGGTTGACGGCTGGGATTAACCAAGGTGACATCCTTCTCAGAAACAAGTAGCCCCATCCTATGGATGTGGACATGGGGGAACAGAACATTCTGTAACAACAGGCTCTACATCTGCAGACAACTAATGCAGCTGACCCAGTGCCACCTCTTCGGAACAGGCTTTATCCTCCCTTCCCACCCTCACGTGATGTGAGAACATGGTTTGTGATCGAAGTCGGTAACGGTTGGTAAGGGACAGTACCGAACACTGGGATAACAACCACCTTCTTAGTGTGGTCTCTAGTGCAAGCAAAGCTAGACATCAGATTGCTTTGAGGGGATCGGGTTTACAGACTGACCAACTTGTGCAGCGAGAAAAAAATCAGGCAGACTGACAAGCCAGATCCTGAGAGCTGGAATAGAGGAACAAAGAGACGGACAGGTGTATAGCCTACAAAACCCAGAGACACCGGGGTGAAGGCGGCCAGTTAGATGGTGTCGTATTAATCTCTTGATGTCATGGGTTTTGGTAGCAAGCAGAATTACGGATTTCGCCTCTCAAAACCATCTTTCTTTTGTTTTGTACGTTTTCCATAAGAATCAGGACTGATACGTCTGAAATAGTCATTGCTTTGTGAGAAATCTGCTGCCATCCAGGCTTATTTTTCCTGTACTCGGGTTGGATGACTTTGTTCAGGGGGTTGGTAGGGATTTACTTCAGTATATGCAGAGCTTTTGGTGCACTGGGTGAAGCATACCTGGAAGCGGGGTTGTTGGATACACAGATGTTCACAGCTCTGCTGGGAGACGTTTACTTTAGCAGCAGACAAAATCCATTTCAACTTGGGAATTTCTTGTTCAGAGCTATTTGCTGTAGTTCAGTTTGAGGAGAGTTTGTGTTTGTTCATGCCCTCAGTGTCTCTGAGGGCCTGTTTGGAGATTGTGACATCTAACTGGGGAGACTTCTTCAAAACAGAATCTGCCTTCATCTCTTACTGATTTTTTTTTCTTTGAATTCCTGGTGGGATGGTATGTGAGACCCAAGCACATAAGGAGTGCTTGTTTCTCCAGCTGACCACTTCTCTAACCTCCATTTGTAATTTTGGAGCTCATCGCTTCTTTCAGTTACATCTGAAGGATGCGGGAGAGGTCACAAAGATGTACAAGTTCCTACAAGTGCTGTGAAAATGGCTTGCTGAAGGGAGGAGAGAAGCCTCAGCGGTGATCCTGCTCAGGTAAAAGGTCTCTCTACCAGGTACCAGAAGCTTCGCGTGGTGAAAAAGTTACGGTGAGGGATGAGGTCAAGGGAGAGACTTGACGTTTGTTTCAACTGGAAAAAGCCTAAATACGACCTTGTACCTTTTTCAGTATTAAAGTGAAAGCAAAGCCTATAGGAAACCAGGCTCCGTGCTCATCAGCCCAGACTTTCACGGGTTCATTTCTGAGCATTTTGTGTCAATGATAATTGATGAAACTCTCATCGCAAGAGATGTAACAGAGCTTAGAAAATATATGGCTACCCTGAATGCGAATGGAAAAACGTGCCTGTTGCGTTGCCCACAGGCATGTTCTGCCACTGCAGTTTGATCAGGCTCTCTGTTGAGTGTGCCTTGACTGGCTGCCTTTGTACGTAGGAGACCAGCTCTATGCAAAATATAATGCAAAACATATTATTAGCCTTAGAAACTCAAGTACAAATATTCTTTTTATATTTGATGGACTAGTTGTTGGAAGCAATTAGAATTCATGCTCTCAACAAGTGTGATATACTCATTTATACTTCATTCAAACTGGAAATTTTGGACAACAGTTTTTATGTATCTTTAATGCTACTAGTTGCCATATATCAGCAGGTTTGCTTTAGAGCTTTCAAAGGCTCAGTTTAAGGGCACAGCTAATGGGGAAATATGGCAATAATAAAAATAAAACCAATGAGGAAGATTGGAAGACCTTCCAATTAGGTTGGGAGTCCTGAGCTTTGTCATTAACATAGTGATTACTGATTCAAGCAGGCGACATCTCCAGTTCAAGTAAGATTTCCCTGTTATATACTGCTTCTTTTGCTTCTTGGTAACCTTCAGGAGTTCATGGGTTTGTACAATTTTTTTTGCTTGGTTACCTTCTCTTCTGCCAAAGTGCCTTGAGTCAGCTGGCCTGGGAGCTGCTGTGGGAGCAGGGAGCAATTTGGAGAGCAGACAAGGGCCAAAGGTGCCGTTAGCCTTTGG
The DNA here is from genome assembly GCA_013397275.1 of Burhinus bistriatus. Lineage (NCBI taxonomy): Eukaryota > Metazoa > Chordata > Aves > Charadriiformes > Burhinidae > Burhinus > Burhinus bistriatus. The sequence goes on along the minus strand of VYXH01005788.1, from coordinate 577,375 downwards.
GGCTGTGATGTACAGTGTGAGCGCGTGTAAAAACACCTTTTTATTAATTACTGAAAAGAAGTCTTCCAGGCTGAGGAGGGAATTTGAGGGAACAAGTTTGAGAAAGGGATATCTCCTCCATAGCAGCTGAGGGAAAGAAACGCAGAGTGGAAAAATAGCATTTCAACTGAAGTCATATACAACAAGGAATATTTGAAGGCTTTAGTGGGAAAGGAGGAAAGGATGGAGCTGCAGAGAAAAATATTGAGCTTGGAGGGTAAGAAACAGGATGGGAGCAACAGTGGCTCTGAAACAGTGATGACGGGAGGGAAAGAAATAAGGCATGTTAGCATGAGCTTGAAAAATCCACCTGGTCTCAGGAGCGACACAGCTACGAAGCTGATGGAAGAGCTCAACTGGACGGTGGTACCTCTCTGATTCCTTGTGATATAAAGCATGTGTCACATCAGGTGGTGATAACAAGGACAGGCATCCCTGTTTGCTCCAGAGAGATATGACAGATCTGGTGCTGGTTTGAAATATTCTTCAGATATCCACAAGTGATTCCTGCACAGGAAGCCTTTCTTTATCAGGACTGTCAAGAAACAAAAATGTAGGCCAATCTGGCCAAGAAAGGCTGAATTTCTGAGGTTGACTGGATGCTGGCGCTCTGTAAGCCTGGACTCCACAGATGAATGCTGAACACTCAGACCAGGTACAAATTATCTTTTCTGCCTGGGATCTCCTCGTATCAGCAACTCTTAGATAGCTTGGTTTTTCTCCAGAGATGGAATTTCACCTTCTGACGGAGGCACCGAGCCCTCCCGGGGTCTTGGGAGCATGCTCTGGTTTAGACCAGAGTTAGGGATTTCAGAATCGTATTCCCAGTCACTGTTAATTGGAGAAATGGGATAGTGGAGTCTGCAGGCCCCATTTCATGGTGTTGCCTGGGCTGTGCTTCACCGGGACTGGCGTGGCTCCTGGGACCTGCATTGACTGCATGGTGGGAGAATGGCTGAGGTGGGTCTGGAGCTCGGTGGTGGCTGGTGCTCCCCTGCTTAGTCAAAAACAAATCCAGTCAACAGGCATCTCTCCACTGGTTTTGTGGTTGAGATTAATCTCTTAGGCTGTAAGCTCTTCAGGGTAGAGGAGATTTTTATCCTGGTGCTTGTACAAAGATGGGCAAAGGGGGGCTCTGAGCTCAAAGGCCATCCGTTCTCCCCTAACAGGCATTTTGCTCACTGTTATCTCCCTCGGTTGGGGTCTCAGAGTTACGAGCAGAAAAAAATACAGTTTGTGTGCTGTGATCATCTGAGCTGATCCTGAGCCCGCTAACAGCTGGGAAGAAGGTTGTTGAAAACCCCGCTGTTGTTTCTGTTACCTTTCACTGAGAGTTGAAACTTCAACAACAGAAAAACGGCAGTCAGGGGTCCCTCGCTGCTGGACTGTGGTCGCGCTGTGCATTTGTGCGGTGAACTCTGGCCCTTGGAGGCTCTGCAGCCGAGCCAGACTTCTTGTGAATAAAACCCAGGGGAGGAGGGACGGTAGGTGTCTCTTCAGGCTTCGTTGTGCAAAGGTGTTAGCAGGGACCTGCTGGGGGAAGCAGTCTGTGGCAGGTTATTTTAATATCCGGAATTTCAATACAAAGCCACATACAGCAAGAAAACCAGGCTGTTTATGTATTGGGTAATGGTGTACTGTACGGCACTGGGTGGGGAGGAGATCCTCATCTAAGAGCCATTAATTGGAAAATGTGAGAGGTATCGCTGATGTTGCTTAATGATGCACGTGGGGCTTAAAAGACTTAGAATCTCTTCAGTAAAAGTAAAATCAGATTATTTTTTACCCATGCAATTTTACATCTAGTGTTTCAGGCATAAAAAGTATTTCATGCGTCATTTACTGACAATAAATTAAAAATCTCTATTAACAGAGTTTTTCCACCGGTATAACATTTATGAATATAAAATTATTTTTATTGCTACTTTGATGTGGGGCTTTTCCTGTCGCGTGCCATGCTTGGGCACTGAATGATTAAGATCAAAACTGGTTTTGCATGGCGTACTCAAATATTTTTCTTTAGAAGTATTTACGGTGGGTTAAAATCAACTATACTAATTAGCTAACATGTATGGTCTGCCATGGCACTTAAAATTAGCGTCTGGGTAGCAGGCAGTGGTGTAGCTGATTCATTCATCATTTGGTACAGGGTACAATGAGGAGATGGAAAAAATGCTGCAGGGGATGAAAGCAAGAAGGAAGGGGGAGAAGAGAGGGTACGTGAAGCTGTGACCTGTGCTCATCTCTTGGAAATGCAGGTCAATGGAAATGAAAGCGAAGAGTAACACTTATAGTCTGTAGGTGCTCGAGACTTGCTCTCTCTGCGCAGGAGTTCTTACAGTCATGGTGGTTAGGTAGGACAGGGCTAATCGGAATTACCGCTGTAGCTATGAGATTTGGGGCTCCACAAATTCTGAACAAATGGGGTCGCAGAACAACACAGAACTGGTAAAGCCTCCAATGCACTAGAGGCTGTGGTGGATTTAGATGCCCAGTGGTCACCGGCTTTGAAAGCACCTGTCCATTGCTCACATCTAATTCTTCTAGGAGATGACCTTGGACCTTCTACATTACACAGGATTGTGTGTTCTTTACCTACTCTACTACTACATGGCTGCTACCTCTTATTTAATGAGGACTGTCATCTTTCAAGCTTAGGTTGAAAAGGGATGTGTTTGCTGTTGTCGGCTGTTTTGCAGCAACAGCTGAATTAAAGCTTTTGGTGGGAATGGAAGGGTACTTTTTATAAAGTACATTTGAAATGGTAGTTCATAGTGTGAGCTTTTGTATCTTATACATTTAGTCTTCCAGGGACTCAGAAAACTGCTGGATTTCATGCATATTCTTAGGGTTTGAGTAAATCATTATTTTGATGAAGACGACTGAGAGGTCACTGAGTATTTCTAATTTCGTATATAGTAGAAGTAATGTAAAAAACATTCATTCTGCTATAAATTATACGCACATTTAGACATGCTTGTATTTTCCTTTCAAAGGTGATCTTTCTTACAGAAGAAAACAACAAACTTTAAACTGGGCTGTTTCAAAATCTTGCCTGTTCAACCATTTTGTTTTCAGCAGTAGGCAATCACTATTGCTTAAGAAGAATCATAAAGGATGAGTAAGAAGGGAGTGGTCTTTCCCCTGGTTCTACCTTGTAAGGTAGGATTTGATGGCCCATGTCTGGCAGTTGAGGATATATCCAAGAGAGACACCTGCCTGGGGTTAGGTGATACAAGGCTGAAGGACCGCCTCCCTCCTCAAAGAGTAGGAGCTGGAAACCAGACAGGGTACCCCAAACCATCTCAAATGACATTCGATACCAATGTGCGTGGTATCGAACTAGAACTAAGCTACCGATAATTATTAATTTGGGGGTTTCCAAGTTGGAGCATTGCATTTAATCTGGGCTCTATACCTTAACTGCTCTGTTCTGCGAGAATTTAGTATTTTTTTGCATTCTGACCACCACAGTATGAATGGTTCCATAATAATATTCATGAATCTTTGATCTCTAAAAAAATACTGTTTCTGATTTGTTCTAATGCTACTTTCAACACTGCCTGATAATTTCAGTGCATGTACTCCGCTGCTGTGTTTAGGAGAGCAAAGAATAATTGTTCCTTATTCAGTCGCTGCACACCTATTAAGATTGTAATGGTCTTCGCCGTATCATCGTCTCCGTTGGCCTTTTGCTCAAGGGAAGGAGTCTATATAGTCTCTCATCCTGTGGCTCTTTCAGCATCCTTCACTCTACCTGATCCAGGTGTATTGTCCTGTAACGAAGGGGTTGGCTGCCACTGAAGGAAGTGCTCGGGACGTGGGCACATAATTTTTTTTAAATTTATTTTTTATTGTTTGTTCTTTGGTCCTTTTTTGGATATTCTAGCTGTCTTTTTGTCTACGGCTGGATTTTGAGCTGATGTTTTTGAACAACTTTCTGCAACGCCTCTGCAGTCTCTTTCCTGGAGAAATGGCTCAAGTAATATCTATTCTTGTGTACAGAAGGTACAGACTTTTATTTCTTATGTGCGTTATTTTGTAATGACGGATTCTGAATTTCATCCACCATTTTATTGCCCTTCAAATCTTCACAAGCAGGAGTAGTTTGATTATCTCGAATAGATTCCCTGCAACCTTGTCAGCTCACTGTCTGCCTCTTCTTCCAGATCTTGTCTGATGATATCTGATGTCATTTGCAGTACCTCATTGAATGGGTTAGTACATGCCCATATGCTGGAAATTCAAATGGAAATATGGACACTGTCTTTTGCCTGTGTATGGTACAAATAGCATGTTTTCCCCCCCCCCCCCCCCCCCCAATAGTCATATATGCTCATTGGCTTTGGAGCGTACAAAATAAAGACCTTAGCAAAAGAAAAACCAAACCAAAAAAACTCAGAACAACAACAACAAACCCCCACAAACAAAACCATGGAAGAAGCATGAAGGCTATGGAAAACAATTGATGAATTTCAAGGATAAGGGGATAAGGGTTGTATTAGATAAACAAAAGCTCTTTTAAACTGAAGAGGTATGACTGCCTAAATATATAATGTAATAACTTTGAATAACTCAGAAATTTATGAGACTATAATGATGTAGAAAAAGGGTGAAATTATTAATAATACTGGTAATGATGGAGAAAAAATGCTAAAAGCTAAGCATAAATAGGTAATGAGCTGAGGTTAGTAAGTGCACATAGAATAACAGAATAAAAACAAAACAAACAAAAAAGGAATTGCTTGAAGTTTGTAACCATTGACACGGTCAATTTTACTTATTTAAAAATTGCATAAGGCAACTGCTGACAACTCTTTTTTCAGTGGCTCAGCATAGCTGCTTTCTTCTGCGGATCCCTCCTCCATCGATGCAGGAGACGTACCATGGATTTTAAGATGGGGAAAATGCCACGTTGGAAACTACAGTTGATCCTTGGGGATATCAAGGAAATCCAGTGTCCTGGTACATTTGAAATACAACAGAAAGTGCTAAAAGAAGGAGCCATAGGTGTTAGGTCTCAAGGAAAATGAGATGGCCACCAAAGTGTTGCCTGCTCTATTACTTTACAAAGGTAGATGGACTTGAGAAAGAAGAAGGATGATCATGTAATAAAATCAGGTTTGTGAGGTATCATCAACCTGGCCAGGAAAATGTCTATAATCAAACCCCATTTAGTACATTTAATATCTGTTTAGCCTGTCTTAAAGGTATCGACCCAACGCACTGTTTCTGCCAATGAAGCCTGTTGCCTTTAGTTTTTAGTGTGTAGAACTGGGAGCCTTGATTGTAAAACATAAGAATGGGGAAATCCTACTCAAAACATACTGAATTTGATGTCATGCTAATGGTAGAAATTCCATTACAGAGATGTTTTCATAATGCTGTGGAGGGGAAGGAAACAGGATAAAATTCACCAAAAGCTGGGAGTACATTGTATAACCTTGTAGGGTAGCTAAAAGAAAACCACAAACAAACAAAAAAAACCCACCAGACAAACAAACAAACAAAAAAACAAAACAAAACAAAAAAACCACCAAAACAACAACAAAACAAAACCCCCAAACCAACAAAAACCAAACCAACCCCAAGCATTTGTGATATAAAAATCCACCTGACTTCCATAGACCAGTAAATTTTATGTAGCAATAATTTTCTTCCTGGATCTGAACTGTAAAACATTACATTGAAAAACCCCCTTCAGAAGCTCATATTACATATAAAGTATGAGTTCTTCTTTCATGTATAGCTGTGAATTTCACATGAGTTTCCCCACCTTTTTCCTCAAATCTCCGTGCATTGACAACCTTTTATATAATTAGCCTTTTAGTACCTGCGGAGGTTTTATTATCCTAAACACAAAATCCAGAAATAGTTAAATCGCCGATTATGCTGCAGCTGAGTGCCCCCTCGGCTGTGATTTACTGCACTGTCAATATCCTGAAGAAGTGAGCAGAGACCGTGGGTTGTAAGAGGTACATGTGTTTAAGGTGTCAGTAAACAATGATGGCAAGGAGAATTTATGGGGGAGAGTAACAGGAATCGTATATTGTACCTGGCTCATGTCATCCATACTTTTTTTTTTTTTTTTTAGTTTTCTGCAGAGCCATAGAATAATTTTGGTTGTAAGGTACCTCTAGAGGTCTCTAATTCATCCCCCAGGTCCAAGCAGGGCTAACTTCAAAGATGCGTCAGGTTGCTGAGGTCCTTGCCCAATCAATTTTTTTTTGAAAGTCTACAAGGCTGCAGATCACAACTTTTTTGGACCCTGTCCCAGTGCTTAAGAGCACTTAGGGAATTTATGCTTTTTCTCTACCATCTTGTTGGAATTTTCCCTATTGCAAACTGTGTATTGACGTTTGGAGGTTTTTTTAAGGATAATCCTATTGATACTGTAAGTTAAAACTTCTGTCTGTTCAGGTTTGACCTTTGTGAAGGCCACGTGGTGGGATTGTGGAAAGGATTTTCATTTTCCATTAGCACCTTCCTCAGTGAGTCACAAATTCATGATTAAATGATATCTTGCTTTATTAACCGTGTACCCTCTCTAGATCCTCACCACCATGTAAAGTTGCAATAAGCAAAGCCGGGGAGCAATGGAAGGGCTTACAGAACAGTCCCAAGTCTCGTAGGTGCTAACGCTTGTGACTTTGGATGAGTCTGCTAGCAGTTTCCATCAGTTCTGGACCACCTATGACATGAGTCGAGGAAGATCAATTCTGGGCAAGCACAGCCCCGAGGAAGAGGGGCGGTAGCTGGGTGTGGGTCTGAGGCAACCGATGCTCTCGATATCCAAGAACAATGCTGCTGGTGTTGGAGTCTGTGAACGGAAGACGAGCGGATTTGATGTTGAGGCAGAACCAGGCAACGTGTGCGCTCGTAATTCTGTACCTGCGTGCTCTCCTTCGCTGCAGTCCTACCACAAAGCTGTTTTCCTGCAAGACGCTTGCGCTTTCTGCACTGTTCATAGCTCCACGTGGAAGCTCAGAATTGAATGTTTCAGTCCGAGCTTCTTCCTCTTTTTTCTTAAGCAAAGAGCTCGCTCTTCTTTTTTTCGTCTGTTACAAGACGGATCAAACCTACAGGGAAATATAGTATTTCCAAGGCAGACAAACACAAGGAAGGAGAAGAGCTATTTAAGTTAGAGCAAAAGTTGTTCATTCAAGAGCTCAACTTTTAATGCATTTAGACTGAAATGTCGAGCAAATGTTTTCTTGCTATCAGAGTAGTAAAACTGTAGAGCAGTTTCTCTACTCTAGAAAAGTTTAGGTACCTCTTGGAAGGAGGTGCCTGATCGCTTCTAGTGGGAGGTTTTGGGGGTCAGTTTGCTTCTGGTTTTCTACAGTTCTCCCCCTCTGGCACCATTCTCCATCCGTGTAGCCTTTAAAGGAACTGGCTCCAGTGTCAGTACCATGGGGCTGGTGCAACCTGCCCGTCCTTTAGCACATCCTAACCCCCAGTGCTACAGGTGGTGCTTGAGCTCATGGATAAAGAAATCCTACAAGGAGCAGCGTTCAACATATTTGATGCTCCCAGTTGAAGCTGCGTGCTCAGATTAAGTCAGTTTTTGTGTGCTTTTGAATTCCCTGCCCCATTCCTTACTGGTTTCTCATGGTACGTGGCGCTAGAGACAAAGCTACGTTAAGTTAGGAAATGAGATAGGTGGTCCTATCTGCTGGCAGAGCTCCCGCCAACGCCTGGCCCCTGCCCTGCCGTTTCAGCTCGGACTTTCTGCAGAACATGAAGTCTGGCGTAGAGATTTGCTTCTCGTTTGCAAGGGCCCAGTGGCCCGGAATATTGAAATATCCTGCTGAAATAAAACAGGACGCTGCCACTACTTGCGTTTTTGGAGACAGAATGTGAAAATAATCAATTGTATTGTTTAGTGTACTGTTAGAGGGTGAGCAGCTATTACAGTAATGAACTTTATAAAAGAGTGCATCCGCCAGTCCCCAGCTCAAAATAAATCACTGATATATTGTACTGTTGTTATTAAGCTGTAAAGCACACCAAGCACTTTATCACCCTTAAGGATGCGTCCTGCGATGTTTGTGGCCCAAATATACCCTGAAACCTTTTCAGAGTGTTGAAGAGAGATTAGTGATTGGCTGTTAGAGGTCTGTATCTGGATTGGAATGTAAAGCTTTTTGAGTTATATTGGCTTTATTGTGTCTGTGTGCGTGGGGGAGAGCACAGAACTAGCCACAAACTTTATTTTTCTGAGAGTGCCAGAAATAAATCCCGAGTATTTCACACATGTGTATAGGCTGTCGGAGAGCATAGTAGAAGATCACTGATTTCCCCCTGCTCACCCATCCTTTAAGTTATTCAAAGACAGCACCGGAGGTCGTTACACATTGCCTCAAAATTAACTGGCTTGCCAGACCCTTCTCACCGGGTTAACAGCAAATTTGGCCTTTGCACTAACGAGCCATTTCAAGCACCACAGCATTATGGAGGTAGCTGCGGAAATACTTCATCCTTGAAGCACGCTTTTGTTTTTTAGGAATTGTTTTGTTGGTTTATAGTAGGCTGGATAGCGTGTCTTTCCTGAGGGAAAGCCAGTGATGAAGTTGAGGACCTGCATCTCCCAGAGCATGCTGCCGCTCGCTGAAAATCCCAGCGGAACTGGACTGTTCCCAGTTACCTAAATGCCACCCAGGACTGCGTGTGGGGGAGGGCTGTGGTAAAAGGAGGGGGAAAAAAAACCCCAAGCCTAAACCCAAAATAATTGATTTGCTCAGAAATGAGCTTTCATATTGTTAAAAGTTAGCGGGGAAAGCAAATGAAACATAACCATGAGAGAAGGATGCTTTGCAGACTGGTGATAGGAATGACGTCATTTTTGTTATAGGGTGGGTTTGTTTGGGCTGGTGGTGAGTTCTTTTAAAGAACCGAATGTGTTGCTCCTTCTGGAAGCACAAAGAACAAAGAAGTTTATTTTTATAGAATCATAGAATGGTTTGGGTTGGAAGGGACCTTAAAGATCATCTAGTTCCAACCCCCCTGCCATGGGCAGGGACACCTCCCACTAGACGAGATTGCTCAAAGCCCCATCCAACCTATGTTTATTTAAAGTTTATTTGAGTATTTATTTTGCTGGATTAAAAGCAGACACCGAAAGAGGACGTGGAAAGCAACAGGAGAATACAAAGGGCGCATCCCTGTTGCAGCGAGTCTAATCTGGAAGCACATGGCTCTACTGCTGCTCCATCCCAGTCTGGGGCGGGCGTTCCTGAGAACATTTAGGTTACCCTCCTTGGCAGAGTGTGTCTCCTTGGTATTAGTAGTCATAGCAGTCTTCAAAACCGCTCCTCGCGGATAAAGTTTTTATAAAGGTTATTATGTCATTTGTGGCAAAATATAGGATTAAAATGTCAGGTGGTTTTTCTAGGCCACGTATTGCTCGGTGACTGCAAAGATTATGGGAAAATTATTCTCCCTTAGAGAGAGGGAAATTCTGGAGGTGCGTTATGAAATATTCTCCCTGTAATTAAGCAGTCTGCAAATGGCTTTCACTGTGCCCGTTTGCACTCTGCTAGTCCTGGTAGGTTAACTACTGGCTCATTATAATCTCTTGAATGGAAGCCTGACTGCTTATGAGCTCTAAGATTTGGAGACAGCTCAAGTTCTGCATCTAAATTGTTTAGGGTTGGGTTTTTTTTCTGTCTCGCATGCGTTTTTTTATGTTTTGGGTAGATTTAATCAAATTGCTGTGGTATGAAAAGAAAGAAGTGTCTTGCTTTGAAAGACAAAAGAAGTTCTCTAGTTCGGGCCTTTGAAAACAATACCATTCTGTTATTTTGGAATTGCGTATAACGTATCATTACAAAGTTCATTTCAGTTTTGTTTGAAGATACGCTAAGCTCAAATGTAATGAATCATTTAGTTTAATCTCAAACTATTAGTAATAATAATACTACTGTAACTGTTTTCGTTATTGATTTTTTTTGTTTTCAGTGCTTTGTCTTGTACAGCGGGCACCTGCTTAAAGCTAGTGAATATTTCTGTTCATTATGAAACCTTTCATATCCTAATTTAACTTGAGACGTTCCAGCCTTATCTGTGGACAGGCTGTAGGTTTCATTTGGATACTGTGAAATTCTTTCCTATGTTTTGTTTGGGTTTTGTTTTTTTGATAATCCCTCATTTGCTGTCCTGAGCTGTGTGAATTTTTGGTAAACAATTACTATCTTGTAGGCGTGACAGGATGTGAAACAAATTAGGTGTGAGGTCAGAAGGGCCAATTAGATCACCTAATGACGCCTGAAAAACATCATGTGACGTTTCATGTATTAAGCCCTGTAGCACAAGTAGCTTGGTTTTGGCTAAGGCAGAGTGGATAGAGAGAAATACTGGTTTTTCCCAAAGAAGCTGCTGCTTGTTCCAACAGTTTAATTATATGACACCAAACTGGGAGGGGTGGCTGACACACCAGAAGGCTGCGCTGCCATTCAACGTGATCTGGACAGGCTAGAGAGTTGGGCAGAGAGGAACCTCAGGAAGTTCAACAAGGGCAAGTGTAGGGTCCTGCACCTGGGGAGGAATAACCCCATGCACCAGTACAGGTTAGGGGCTGACCTGCTGGAGAGCAGCTCTG
>VYXH01005788.1:552925-566728 GCA_013397275.1 Burhinus bistriatus | reverse complement strand
CATGAGGAGGAACTTCTTTCCTTTGAGGGTGGCAGAGCACTGGAAGAGGCTGACCAGAGAGGTGGTGGAGTCTCCTTCTCTGGAGACATTCCAAACCCACCTGGACACTGTCCTGTGCAACCTGCTCTGGGTGACCCTGCTCTGGCAGGGAGGTTGGACTAGATGATCTCCAGAGGTCCCTTCCAACCCCTGCCAGTCTGTGACTTGCTGAGCACCTCCCTGTTGACTTATATTTTCTAGGTGTTGTTGGACTCAGTCTAATGAATGGCGATTTAAAGTGTAAGTGGAAACCAGTTACCAGTGGCGTTGCTGAAAGGTGAAATATTGATACAAACTTACTGCTGTGTCAATGAACTTTTTGGTATGTCAATACATTCTCATCAGAAATTTGGATATTGGGGAGCACCCTCATCACGTTTGAGGATGACAAATTGTTCAGCCAGGAGAAAGGAAAGTTGAAGAGTGATCACCCAACTTAAAGTTGAGTGATATAGAAGATGCAGCAAGACTCTTCCCAAAGGTGAATGGTAAAAAACTAGTTGCAGGATGGGAAATCCCAGCCGGATGCGAGGGAAAAATTCCTCCCCATAAACTGCCAGGAGAGGCTGTGTAACCCCCATCCCTGAAGATTTTCAAAATGATAGGGTGAGACCCTGAGCAGCCTACTGCAACTTTGCGCAGAGGAGGCCTGGAGACCTCCAGAGGACCCTTCCCCTCAAAGCCTTTCAAGGATTCACCTCCTGCACTTGTGTCTATGCATGTTCAAGGGCACTCGGGTCTAAAAAATGTTTGACACCTACTTCTAGGGATGAGATGGAAAGAAGCTTGTTCAGAAGCTCCTGGGAATTTGAATTTTGAGATGTCAGCATTCAGATTAGAAATCTGACTCTTAAAATTATGTTGATCTAAGAAACTGTTCTACAGGACTATTTTGGGGGGTCTAAAGTAATGAAATGAGCAAGAATTTGGGAAAATGACAAAATGCTCCAACATGCAATCACCATGATGACTCATACAATTTAGATTTAGTTGAATTATTTAAAATACATAAAATTATTTACATTTCAACATGAGAAAAATATGAGTGAGTTTGTAGTCTCATTTGCTTAATGCTGTGCAATGTATAAAGTAAAGCTTGTAAATTTACTGCTGAAAACACTGAAAATTGAGGGAAAACAGGTAAATCTGCTGAGGCCAATTTAAGAGAGATCGTGCTCTATAGAATTGTAGGAGAGCAACGACTGTATTGGAGACTGCAGCGTGTTAGAAAGAGAAAGTGAGCTGAGCGCATCTCTGGAGCTGATTGAGACGTGACACTTCACCTGCAGCCTGTTGAAGTTTCTGAGGATTTCTGTTTCCCTCGTTTCGCTTTGGATCAGGTTCATAATGACTGTATGGCTGCAGTGTATCATCCTTTTGGCGAAAATGTAGGTGGAACTATATTAAAAGGGAAAAACTTACTATCTACTGGTGTTAAGAAAATAGTACTCCATGTTCCCTGACAAATATCATCTGGAAACACTTTAAATTGAAAGCCTTCTGATCTGATGTCAGAAAATTGATGTCAGAGTTATTACCAGGATCTATTTTCAAATCCCTTTCGTTATGGTGTTAGCAAAATGTCCTGCTTTACTGAAATTAAACCACCAGAGATGTGTGGGTAGAATTGCGTGGCTGCAGCACGTGAATGTGTGGTCTCCTCTGATGGCAAAATAAAAAGAGGAAAGAAAGGGAAAGGATGGGGAGGACATGGCTATGAACAGGGGTGTTGAAGCAGGTCTACCACTGCGGTTGCTACCACCACCCTTCCGAGGAAGGATGTCCGGGCTTGGGATCGGGCATGGGATGACAGCCACTGTGCCGCATAGCTCTGCTGTTAGGAGGAATGAGGAGACGGAAGCACCTCGGGTACAGATTGGCATCTCTTCTGGGGGCTCGTGGCCTACTCCCAACTGCTGGACCGCCTGGATTGGTCTTTGGCAATCGCTTTCCCCTCAGCCTGAAGCACTGCAGCTGCCTCTCTTAAGAAGAGTGGATGATCCTGTTGGAGGAGCAGGGCTGCTACTGGGTCCCTGTGCTGCTGGAGGCATACACCTTTCTGAGTTTGGGTGTTGGTCTTACACTAGATCATCTGCCAAATCCCACTGCTGCTCTTGTTGCTTGTACTGGATCTGCAAAGAGGGAAGAGCACCTGCCTGGGCTGGAGGGAGGGCACAAAGACCTCCTACATCAGTGACTGCTGCTGTTTGTCTTGGTACTTCCAGCTCTTCATCTTAAGAAATTAATAGATAAAAGTCTTTCCTATCCTTCACTGAAGGAGGGCAGCTGGAAGCAGTTTGGGTGGCATTTTGAATCTTCCATCACAGATATCATTTGCCTACGTTCCTGTTTTCAAATAAACACCTCTTCTAATTACCAAATGCTCTTTTCTCCATAAAGCATGGAAAGCCAACTGGGAAAGAGTGTTTGTGATCCCAAGACACGCCAAGCACTCGCACGCTTTCAGGCAAGGCTGGCCGGTGCCTTGGTCTAGGTTTCAAACAGCGGTCCTGCCATCACACAGCCACAGCTGCCGCGCACCTACAGCAGGGCTGACGCTTTCTGAAAGCATGAGATGTGCTATGGATCTGCTGCCTAGCACAGGATCATAGGACAAGAGGAAATGGGTTCATTGTGCCAGGGGAGGTTTAGGCTGGACATTACGAAAAATTTTTCACTGAGTTATCAAGCATTGGAACAGGCTGCCCAGAGAGGTGGTTGAGTCACCATCCCTAGAAATGTTTAAAAGTCATGTAGATGTGGTGCTGAGAGGCATGGTTTAGTGGTGGACCTGGTAGAGTAGGGTCAATGGTTGGACTGGATGATCTTAAAGGTCTTTTCCAACCTAAATAATTCTATGATAGGACATTCCCTGGGAGAAAGAAGGCACATCGTCCAGTGGCTGCAAGCAGGAGCTGCCTTCCATATTTTTTGATATTCTGGAGAAAAAACATGGGTATTCTGCAGAAATTAACCAATTATTTCCTTTGCTGTTGTGATATTCAATTGGAAAACTTTAAATGTAAAATATTGCTGTATCATGAAGGACACACCCAATGCTCTCACTTGAAAAAGGGGGTGTACAGAAGAGAAGACTTTCTGAAGGTTTGGTTGTAGGACTACTTTTCCTGGATGTAACCAGGCTTTCTGTCTTGTACTGTGCTGCAGAGCTCCCAGAAATCCTGTAGAAACAAGTGCTCTTTCCTTCCCTTCTCTTCTCTTAGGAAAGCTTGTAGAGTCCTTAGTGGCTGTAAAATAAGCCAGTGTAATTAATTCCCACTTGCTCTCACAGATGAGTTTTAGCTGGAAAACCGGGAGAAGTTGGCTACTGTGGAACGTGGAGAAGGTCTGGTTGAGACGCTGACTGTATAACGACGCTGTGATGCTCAGCTAATATTAGGATGGAAGAAGCCATTCTGGCATATGGTCTAAACGTGCTGGTGATGTGAAAGACTAATTTTCTGAAAAGTCTGAGTGGGCTGAGGGTAATTTTGTGTAATAATTTGTATTTGAGAGTTGTCTCAATATTTCACATCTCTATTGAATTTGCTGTAATCCATCACTCTAATTGCCTTTCCTTGGTCAGTTGAATTTATATGCTTGTCTCTATCATACTTAAAGGATTGTAGGTACAACCTTTCTTTCTTATTTAGATTGGGATTTTTTTTTTTTTTTCTCCTAGTTACTGAAAGGTCACTGTGTCCCTTTTCCCAAAGATGGTAGCGTGTATCAATTTTAGAGCATTGGACCAGAAACGCGAGGCAGTTTTCCTAGATTTAAATGATATATTAGTCCTCGTACGCGGGGCTCAGCTAATGTTAATGTGAAGGGCTTCCGTGGATGGCCGTGAGCCGATCCTCTGATGTTGGAAAACAGCTTAGCTCCTTTGGCTGCTGTAGAGCTACTGCAGCTTGGATCAGCTCATGTGTTTTCAGGGGGACCGGTGAAAATTGTCTGGGTGACAGTGGCATGGATTTAACAGGGAAGAGGAGGGAAGATTTGCGGAACGGCTCATTGCTTACCCTCTCTGAAATTGCACTGCTTTAAAAGATGTTGAACAGATCTAGCTGAGCGGCTGCAGCACTCACGTGGCCCTTCTTGAAGGGATTTAGTGCTGATTTATTGATATTGGCTTAATTTGCCCACTGTATTGATATGAGCCACCCAGTTGTGAATTGATTCAACCATTACAGAGGCTAGATTGGTTTGGGGGGGGAAAAAAAAAAAATCAGTTTAAAAAATGATCTCCCTAAACCAGTAAAACTTTTTATGAATGCAAGGTCTGAACAGGAGCTGAATGCCTGGAAAAGGAAGTAATTTGGGCAGTAAAATGAACTGACCAAATTAACTTTGGAGCTTGTCACTTAGTACTCAGCAGCCTCTCAGAATTAAGCCTCGTGGTAAGGACAAGTTTAAACTGTTGTTATAGATGCAGGAGTGACATCATTGTTCCTGCTGTAATAAACCGATAGTGCGGATAGCAGAGGAACCCTACTGTACATTGTTTTGTTTCTAGTGCGTTTTAAGTAGTGGATGTAAGCAAGCCTTGCATTTTGCTGCTTTTTGTGTTGGCGTTTTTGGTTTTGGTTGGTTTTTTGGGGTTTTTTTTTGTTTGTTTGTTTGTTTTTTGTTTTGTTTTGTTTTTTTAAGCTGTGTTGGGGAAAATCATAGCTTCTATTCCATGAACCATACAAACAGTTAGCTTCTCAGCCTGTGCTGACTTAATGTGCAACCAATTTACTTTATATCTACTGTATAGGCAAAAGTGAAATCAATAGTACAAATGTAGTATAATTTTAATATATTACTGTGAGAAGAGCAAAGAAAACTAACCCTCATAAATGTTTAATATTTCACTTATTTTTTTAAATAATGGGTGTATATTGGAAAGGCTACACTCTAGTATTGGTTTTCAATATACCTGAATTTTAGTAAAGATGTTTCTCAAATACGCACCATTAGAACAGGTAAAAAGAAACAAACCGATGCCCTTATTGCAGGCTTAGTTCAGAACTTCATTTATCAAAAGTTTTCTTAGAAACTTGTTTCAGAAATGTTT
This sequence comes from Burhinus bistriatus, assembly GCA_013397275.1. Lineage (NCBI taxonomy): Eukaryota > Metazoa > Chordata > Aves > Charadriiformes > Burhinidae > Burhinus > Burhinus bistriatus. Next base: position 561,630 of record VYXH01005788.1, on the reverse strand, counting down.
TACATACTGAGATTTTTATTTGAAGTTTTAAAGTAAAAGAAATGCCTCTTCCTGCTTCTCTCCTAACCTGATTTTTCATTTAAAAGATGTAACCGCCACATACGTGGTTGCCAATATATGGATACATATTTAGAAGCAGCTTATCCCTGCTCTCCTTCCTATGGCGTGTATCTCTGGAAGTCACTGACACAATGAGAAAAACGCGATTGACGGAAAGGTCTGCACTAGGATTATCAGGGAGATTTCAGATGCAGGATGGCAATCGAGGCATGAAACTGGGAGAGCTTCGCTGCCAGTTGAGGACAAACAATAACTCTGAACTTTCAGTTTTTCTGCCTCCGTAACTTCGGCTGAGCTCGGGCACGGGGCAGTGCTGCTTGCTGGTGGTACCTCCTGGTGGAGGCAGCGCAGGGAGTGGCCGTCCTTCGAGGCAGCTGCTGGTGACTCAGACCTTCCTGAGAGATGCTAAAATGACAGTAAAACCGATAACGAAGGGGAATCACGTTGCCCCAAGGTGGCTGTTCCAGTGTTTTACTACCTTTTAGTTAGAAGCTTCTTGCCATTATTGCCTCTAAATCTTGTATGAATCTTTTTCCAATTACGTCTAATCTGCAAGCTAGGGGGCATGGAGAAGAGCTGATGACCCTTCTTTTAACCAGGGCATTTTACATGTTGGGAGTCTATTTCCCTTCGGTGTTCTCCTATGTTACTTTTCCAATCTCGCCTCAGAAGTCACATTGTCTAAATCCGTCGCTTTTCCTCTACTTGACACTTTCCAATTAGTGTAGATTTTTTGTAAGAGCAATGCTAATGACTGGACCGTGTGCTCCAGACCTCACCAGGGCTGCGCAGAACTGGGTAATTGCCTCCAATGTTTGCTATCCAGTGGTCCAATTAATAATGCTCGGCGTGATATTTCCTTTTCCTTTGTGATCTATTTAAACCCTCTCCTCGCAATTTCTGGCAGCATGATCAGCTAAAGGTTCTCAGTCCTCTTTCTCCTGTATATTTTAGTTTTACTCAAAGGTAGAGCTTTTGTACTTGAGCTTGTTGAATTTCACCCCATCACTTTTTCCTTTTTGGATGGTCTCTCTCAACTGCTAATGCAACTGAGATTTTGTTCCTGGTCCCCAGAGGTGCTTGGGATATGTGCTGCTTTCTTGTCTTTCACAGATTTTGTAGATGTTCTTTTTTATTCTTTCGTCTAGCTCATTTAGCCAAGCAGTGAATGGAAACGCAAAAATCAGGAAATTATACCTCTTCTTCCCTTGCTCTGTCAGTTTAACAACGTTCACGGAGTCTTCTCCCAAAGTACTTTGGGGGATGAGGATGTAGTTGCTGTCATGAGAGGTACTGTCAAAAGTCTCTCTAAAATAACGACGTGTTGTCTACTGCTCCTCTGGCCACGAGACTCATTGCCATGAGCAATGTTAGCAAAGAAAATTAGATCATTTAGACTGACTCTGGTTTTAGCAAATATGTGCTGCCTGTGTCCTATCACCTCGTTAGACCCGGAGGTGTTGCTGTTGGCTCTTCAGTGATTTGCTCTAGTGCTTTCCAGGAACCGTTCCTGCAACAGATGTATTGCTCCACCCTCGTCTGCACTGCAGCGAGGTTTTGGAGATACTCGTCAGAAAACAAACATGGGACTCCCTGATCCACAAGGTGTTTGAAAACATCCCTTGAGCATCACTGAAACGTGTACTTGGGTGACAGTATGAAGATTATAAAGAGGTGGGGTTTTTTCTTTTAGTGCAGAAAAAAGTACTTCTGGGCATATAATTTGGATTTCGTTTTAAAATTTGGTTTACGGTGCCGTATAAGCAAAATGTTACAGGAATAAAATTCAGTAGTGAGGAAAAGGATAGGGATTAGTACGAGAACTGTGTTGACTTGTCCCTGTTGGCAGTGACCTGGCAGGGACGGGAGCTGAAGGGAGGGTGGCTGCTCCTCCACCTTGGAAACCAAAACCAGTACAGAGTTAATGAGGAGACTTTAAAAATATGGATGAAAGGAGAACAAGATACATGCTGAGCTTTTGTCCAGCTGTAAAAAGAAGAGCAATGTACGAGAGAGAGAGAGAGAACGTTGAGAGAAGAACACACTTCAGGAACTGAAAGAAATGAGCGTGTCCGAGAGGAAGGATGCCTGAACATAAGCATCTGTTTGAGCTGCCCTGCGGTACCCTGCCTGGGCTCCAGTGGCCATGCCAGGAGGGCAGATGTCCCCTGTAGCTTGCGGGCCATATCCCACGGTGATTTCTCTTGGACTAAGGTGCCTCAAACGGCACTAAACACCTTTAGGTGAGCAACTGAATCAGGTTCTGAGATTGTTTGGATTTAATGAATTTTGCCTCCAAGAGTGATTCTGGGAAGCCGTTTCCTGCAGGCAGGATCATTACTGTAACTTATTTGCTATTCTGCTTCTCCTGTTTGCTTTATTGTGGTGTGTAGATTTCCAAAACAAGCCTAGGATGTGATGGAGATAGATGCTGCGCAAAGCTGTAATGAATATTTTTGCTCCAAGAAGAGTTCAGTTCAAAGGATATAGTGCCTCTGGCTGAAGTAGTCGTATCTAATGATGTGCCTTTAGGAAAAGTGCACGCTGCTAGAACAGCAAAGGGAACTTTTTAACTGAAGCCATTTTACTCCGTATTCTGTTTAAGGGAAGAAGTTGATAAGGAATAAGGGATATTTTTCGGAGCTGCAGACTGATAGCTGGTCTGAGTTGCTCAGTCTGCAGCACTGGGGAACCACCCATAAATCGCCTTTGTGAGCAATAAGGAATTTGTACAGCACTCTTTCTGAATGGAGAAATTAATTTTCCTCCCGCTTGTACGGGGCTTACCTCCTCGGCAGGCACGCGCTTATCAGGTCCATCGTATGCTGCCTGTAGCTGTAAGGTGGGAGCTGTGTTCAGATGCCATAGCAAAGCTCTGCAAGACCTGGTGTGCACGTCACGCTGATTTCAAGTAACGCTTTCCATTTCCGATGAGCAGTGAATCAGGTTTAGACTGGCCTTCTCCTTGTTAGCAGCCATATAAGATGGCTGAGGAGCTTTCCACCTGAACAGCAAGTTGTAATTTGTGGGTCCTTCCTACAACACAGTAGAAAAGGAGGGAGAAAGGGGAAAATGGCTGGAAGAAACCTCTCCGGCATGTTTCTCTGTCCTCCTCTCATTCCAGCTCTCTTACTGAAAGACTGAGGAGACATCTGCTGTGTCACTCACAGTTTGGGTAGACTGAGATCCCACGCTCTTGGACCATATGGGTGTTTGTTGCGAGAAAGGCCAGACTGCAGAGGGATGCGTGCCACTGTCTGCAGCCTCTGCTTTTGACAACGGAATTCAGCTCCGAGCTCTTTGCCAGGCTGTGCTCTCTGCAGCATTATCATCTGTCTGTAATTGCTTAGCTGAATGCAAATTTCATACAGTTGACCACTGCCACATAAATTATTCCATGGCTTCCTCCCTCCTATCCTGGCCTCTGCTTGCCCTTACTGTCTGCTCACCACCACCTTCCCCCAAAGAAAAATACATTAAAAACTAGTAAAAGTGTGCTAATGCTCACAGCTGTTACTGCTGCTTTTTCGCACCTTGGGGAATCGTATCATTTTGAACTCTTCAGGGAGATCGAGAAATATTTTACCCAACAGCAGGTTTGGTGCTTATAAGCAGCAGTTGCCAGACCACGGTTCCTGCTGTGTGTAACCACAGCGCTCCCGGTGCGCTTCCCTTCGTGGTGCTCCGTCCAGTGCCAGGCATGGACCATGCTGTCGGCTGGGCACGCTCCAGCGCGATGGCACGGCCTTTCACACGGAGGTGGTGGGGATGATGACAGGGCTCTGCTGCCTCACAGTCACGGGTTGTGGATACTTCTTTCCAACAGCAGGGACGTGACTGCCAACTGGTCCTGCTGCATCCCACAAGCTTGATGAAATAACATCTGCCCCTCTGCAAGGGGACATGGAGAAGGATCTCAGGGAAAGGTCCCTGCATTGCAAGGAAAGCTGGGTGGTGTTTTGCAGTTCTGACAGTGAACTATTCAGCCAAACGTAGAATCACAGAATGGTTTGGGTTGGAAAGGACCTTAAAGATCATCTAGTTCCAACCCCCTGCCATGGACAGGGACACCTTCCACCAGACCAGGTTGCTCAAAGCCCCGTCCAACCTGGCCTTGAACACCTCCAGGGATAGGGCAGCCACAGCTTCTCTGGGCAACCTGGGCCAGGGTCTCACCACCCTCACAGTCAAGAATTTTTTCCTGATATCTAACTTGTTCTAGATACAATATCTAACTTGTTCTAGAAAGAACTAACAAAGGAAAGAAGCAAACAACAAAAAGGAGGAAGGATGCGCGCATATAAATATGACTGTAGGAAACATTGTAAGTCAAGACTTCGTTAAATGGAGGATCAGGGCTGCTTCTCAGAGGACCCAGGACACGCTGGAGAAACGGGCTGCCAGGAACCCCGTGAGGTTCAACGAAGGTAAGTGCAAAGTCCTGCCCCTGGGAAGGGGTAACGCCATGCACCAGTACAGGCTGGGGGCTGACCAGCTGGAAAGACCTCTCTGCAGAGAAGGACCGGAGGGTCCTACTGGACAAGTTCTCGGAGTCGCGCAGTGATGGGATGAGATGCAGGGGGCACAACTTTCAAGAAGGGAAGTCAGATATTAGGAGAAAAAATCCACCATGCCAGTGTACAGACTTAAACAGGGGCTCAGAGATGATGTTTGATCTCTGGCTTCAGAGATCAAAACTCAACTGGACAAGGCCCTGGGCAACCTGACCTCATTTTCAAATTAGATCTAACTTCAAAGTTGGCCTTGCTTTGAGTGAAGGCTGAACCGGAGACCTCTATAGGTGCCTTCTGACCTGAATTTCATGATTCTGCGGGACGTACAGAAAAACCTTCCCATGCTAGAGGGCTTAGAGTATGTGCGTTGCTTAAATTTCGCTGTAAGATGGTTGAATATTTCCTTACAGTAAAATGCATTGTTACTAAATATCAGAGACCATAATGCTGTTGTATGTGATTTAGCTTCTCTTCTCATCTTCTCCTACATGCTGCTCCTACAGCTCCTATGGATGCTGTTGCTACCATCCGTAATCTAAGGGATGTATTTCGCTAGCTGTCAGATCTACTGACTGTTATGCTTGGTTTGTCAATGTTGACGTAGTGTAGAAGCTTGTGATGATCTGTAAGGGTTCTTCATACTTGAAATTTCCGACTCTTGCCTCTGTTCTGTACAGAAGAGCAGTAGTTGAGGGTGCTATTGGACTCTGCACTTGTTGTCTCTTGGCACAACCGGTGAAGCTGGTTGCGGCACCTTTTCTACTGTCACCTGAACAGCAGCAAGGTGACTGTAATGAGTGTGTGAGTTCTCGGTGAAGAGTAAGACTGGGAAGGGAAGATGCTGCCCAGTAGCACATTAATGAAGTAGTGATGAGCGGTGCATGAAAGCGAAAGCACTGACATAAGTTATAAAGAGTGCCAAAGAGTGATACCAGGGAATTTTCTGCTTAAATTGCCTCCAGGAGAAAGCTTTTTGGGTTTTTTTTTTGCTGCCAGAAGCTTTTCTTTTGGCAACTGTGAAGGGCTCCATGTGCCTGAGGTGGTGTGGAGCCAACACAGTAAAAAGAAAGGGTAAAGGCAGTTGGCTCTGGGGAGCCGTGGTTTTCCTGATGCAGCCTTGCCCCTGGTTTGCATCTCCAGTGCTCCTAAGACTGCAGCACAGCTGCGTGTGATGGCTGCAGGATTATTTGTTGGTTTACAGTCTGAGGTAAGCATGGAAAAAAAACCCTGGCTTTGGGAAAATGTACCTCTGTGGAGGAGGGAGATGTAGCAGCGCTGGCAGGAGCTGTAGTTTGGTGTGTGACAGCTATCTGCTGTTCCCAGCGAGATGAGTTGTCCATGTGGGGCCAGAGCTGAGGAAAGAGGTTTCAAGAGGATTTGAGGGGGAAGGAAATAACCCTGAGAGCCGAACCGGGGTTGCCCTCACCTCAGCCCTCCTAAGGGTGCCTAACAGCAGAAGGGGCTTTCAGACCCCAGGCCACCTTTGTGGCCAAGGTGGGGCAGGGAGGATGGATGCTGTGACACCAGGCAGGTTTCACCTGAGGAGGAAGACTGAGTTGTGCCCATTTGACACGTTTGGTGGGGATCAGGTCCTTCACGCTGTGGTAGGTATAGACAGGCTTTGGGGAGTGAGGCGATTCACCTGGTTTCTAGACCATCTAGGCACAGGAGCTGAGCTGCACTTTGGGGACTGCAGATGCCCTCCTTTCACGTGGGGAGGGTCACCTGAGCTTCCACGCTTCCTCGGGAAGGCATCTGGTGAGCGGGGTATTCCAGTCCTGGGCTCCAGCACCTCCATCCTGCTGAAGCCCGACAAATGTCTTTGTCAGAGTGTGCTTGGAGGCACTCCTACTTTTGCTGCAGTCTTTCTGGGTGGCTGTTCAGTTACGAAGCTGATTATTTATGCAGTTATGTTTTTGAGAGCCAGGCTGAGCACTGTTTAAAAGCAACAGCGAAAACAGACTCCCTGAAAACGCGGTGGTTATGCAGGCAGCATAGCCATCTCATCAGGTCAGTTGTCTAATTAAGCAGGGAGTTTGAGGATTTCATGGATTCAAAGGCTACTTTTAAATACATTGCTCAACCAATGGGGTATTTGGCTTGCTGTTGTCTGACTGCAAATAAAACATGTCTTGAATTGTCTTTGTTTTAATTTATTTTTGTGCTTCATGTGTTCTTTAAGATTGGCTCGGGTACTCTGGGAATTCATCACTGGATACTATGCTGGGACGAGCGGGACAGTATAAGACACGTAATTTTCTTCATCCGTCTATGGAATTTGTGTGTGCGTGTGCACATGCATATTTGTCCATCATTGTGATTAGCAGTAAGCTATATGAAAATAAGGAACAGCCTCAGGATCTCAGGCAAAAAATAAAATTAAATTAAATATTTATTAGGTAAGGTGATTTATGGAATCTGTCTGAAAGTGGAGAAGCCTTTATGAACAACATACAATCTCATAGTTATTAGGGGACATCTTAGAACTTAATTTTAAGGAAGAAGGTATAACTAGCTTGAACAAGGATAAGGCTGTGGATGAGTGGAGTTGGTCACCACAAATTTCTTCCAAAACTTCATTTCACATGCTGTTCTGAGTGGAACGAACTTTTTCAGTCCTTGGATTTTCCACCTAAGCCTATTTAGATAGACCTCGAAGGGCAGTTTGCTGTATATGGAGCCTTCTTACAGTGAAAGTGGCCGTGGGCAAAGGCAAAGCCAAAAACTTGCAAGCCGGGTAGTTGATTCCCAGCAAAATTCCTTTTCATTTTCTCCACTGGTATGTGGTTATCTACGCCATCTCTCAAACGCTGAAACATACAAGGAGCTTTACGCATGTGGGTAGTGGCACCAGTAGTTGGAGGAGGTGTGAGTGGGGAAGAGGGGACATCCCCAACCAGCCTGGTGGTGCTTGGGTCAGCCAAGGTTGTCCGAGGAACCTTGTTGTTGTGTCATATGCACTGGAGATGTTCTTTGTGCATCTCTTAAAAAAGATGTCTAAGCTCAAATTAAGAACTCTTAGTGATGATGAATTTACTGTTCTCACGGTTAAATTGTTTTGTGCTTAAACATCTCCTGGATTAGGCTTCCGATTGTTATGAGGGCTAATATGTGTTTACACTGTGATGAGCAACTGTTGCCTATTAAACTGGAGATAAAAGTGGAAGAAATGCAATATCTGGGGCTTGGGGACAAAAAAGAAAATAACATAATTACAATTCTGTTTCCTGCTCTATTTTTCTTTAGTGCTGTCTTGAGGATTGTAATTGCATATATTTTAATGATTTCTGTAGAGTTTATGATTTATTTTTATAAACCAATGACAGCAAAGTATCAGCTTAGTCTGCAAAGCATAAAAAATAGCTTGCCATAATTGAGTTCCAGTTGTAAATTCTATTAAAGCTTTGTTTAATTTGGAAGTTTTATTTTTCAGGGAGGTTCCATAAACCTAATGTAGTTACCAAATAGAAAACCCTGCAAAACTCTGCATGTATTAAAGTTCATTAATATTAAATTAATTATATAACATGCTATCTTTTGAAATATGAAGCATTACATTTTGTTCATCTAAGAGGTCTGCATTGATTTGGCTGAGAATTGTTTGTTTTGAACAGAAAGTAAAGTGCAGATGCTGTTCTCGCTTATTTGCATTGCATCAGCCAGAGGGAAGGTGTGACTTTTCTTCTACAAAACACCTGGAAGGGTAGAAGAAGTGAAATCTGAAGCAGTTTTGTTGGAAGTGAATGACAGAAGGCAAATAGAATGTTTGGGGGATTTACCAGATGGTGTACCTTCAGAGAATCTTACAAGGTCTGTTTAAAAAACAGGAGGGAGGGCATTCGGTGTTGGAAGCAACAGTGCTGTGATGGGGATTTATTTGCTAGAAGGGTTACAGAGCCCTGTGAAGGAATATAGATGCAGGGTTTCTGCTGTCGGGAAATATCCATAGAGATGCACAGGGAAGAAATTGTTTCAAGCAGGAGAGAAGTTGCCTATACCAGTCCCTCAACTGCCCCATCTTCTTCCTTTTAATACTCTTCCCCACCCCACCCTCTCCCTGGGAATTATCCACAATGAAATAGGTTTTTTTGGAGGCTCAAAAAGTTTTGGAGTTTTTTTGGTTTTATTTTC
>VYXH01005788.1:447205-552880 GCA_013397275.1 Burhinus bistriatus | reverse complement strand
TTTTTTTTTTTTTTTTTTTTGACTAAATAAACCTCTTTTCGTCATTATAGCCCAGTTAAGAATTTAATTAGGAAATGCAGTAATTGAATTTTCTGGTTTCACTGTTGCAGGTGCTATTCTACCTTTTCCAGTTGGGAGAGAAACTGGCCAGACTTTCTTGTTGCATAGGAAAGGGATTGCTTTAAACTTCATCCTTAATCAGAGGAGAGGCTCATGCTGGATCTCGGGTCGTACCAAACCATTCCCACATCTATTTTTAAACAACTGTGCACCATGTTCTTCCCTGGGTTACAGGCAGGCAACTCAGTTGGTATGAATTCAGAATCTGGCATCATTATATATCTGGTAGAAACAGAACTAGTAACGGTAACTGCTAACTAGGGGTGTGGTAGTGGCAGAACTATGGTGCAATGATAGACTAGTATTTTTGAAGGGTGTTGCCAAGTTAAATAATTTAAAACCCCCTTGAGTTCATCATTTAAAATCTAGAGAAGAAATTCTGTTCTTGTTGGAGTTCGGTGGGATTTCGAGCAATGTATATAAGAGCAGAATCTGAATCTAGCGTCTTCGATGGGAGTAAAGCCTACCTAGATTCATCTTTCCATGTGTATTTGAGATGGGCACTGAAAAGAGAAGTAGGAGGAACGCATGGAAAAATTGAACTCAAAAGGCAAATAAGTAGGTCTGCATTTTTCTGTCTCAGTATAGTCAAGGGAAGAAGTGGAGTGTGCTTCAGTGGTGCATCTGTGATGCCCATGACCGTGTTTTGTGATCCTTAGTGTGACTCCCTAGCAGTGGTGGGACTATAGCACGTTTCTGCCCCTCACCCGCCGTACTGACTGCTGCTAATGCTTGTAATGTTCTAGAGAGGCATTTGGAGATGGCTTCCATTGGCTGATAGGATGGGATGTGATCCGTGCATTTGCACGCTGTGAATCGTGTCTTTTGTGGGGTGTGTTTCTTTCCGAGAAGTGTTTGCCCGGAGAGTCTGGCCTTGACGCCTTGGCTGCCGAAATGCGCATTGCATTTCCTTGTCCGGTTCCTGTGTGGGTGCCATCTGGCTGCAGTGGGTGAACGTCCTTCTGTGCTTAGGGGGTAGAATTTGCACTCGTGTGTTCGGTCAAGAGAAGAGAACAATGCAGAGGGGTTCTCTGAAAAACCTTGGCACTTCTTTCACTAAACCAAGGGGGCTTTTCAGGCAGCGTCTTGCTGAGCGTGGTACTGGTGGCTTGTGGGGCTGGGGAGCCTGCTGGGCTCATCCAGGATGGCATTAGGTAAAACGGTCTGAGCGAGAGGGTAAAGTCTCTGAAAGGTGGGGCTCAGTTCAGGAAAAAGTTAATGAGCTCATTGGATCTATTTTTTTTTTTTACCTCTTCAGCGTACTTTGGCTGAGAACAGCCTGCCACCGTTTCCCTGCGGACATCCATCACCTGCGCATTCCTCAGCTCTTCTCATTTTGACTTCTCTTGCACTAAGCATAACTCATTTTTTACCTCTCTGACAGCTTCATCCTTTCCTCCGACTCAGACTGGCCTGTGGACACTTGTGAGCAGTCCTTGAATCTCTGGCTGAGCCACAACAACGCGTAGTTGGCGCAGAGAAAGCCCGATCGTTCATCGTGACATTTTCTTGCCATGTTGCATTAATTAGCTTTAGCCTACAGGTGGAGCAGGACAAAGGCAGAAATACTTTTCTTGGTGATCATTGGAGTAAATTGCTAATATTTCTAAGACTGATAAACTGAAAAGCAGGCACGAGCTATTAGATTGATAAGTCAGACTTTCTTGTACACTCCTTTTGCTGTTGTTATTCTCATAGAAAAGATCAAAGTTATTTATACACTGCAGTAACCCCAGTGCTCTTCACAAGAACGGCCAAGACCCTGTTTTGTATTACTGACCCTTAAACACAGATGCAGGAGCACCTATAACTGTTATTCAAAGTATACTTTTGGGTTAAGGAATGCGGCTTAGTTCTTTTCAGCAAGTCTTTTTGTGGTTTATGTAGCCACAGTGGTACTGAATCAAGAGTGCCTGTCGTGTCCATCAGGGTGTGTTACTGATCTGTGCATGCCGCAGCGCAGACCAGATTCCTCGCTTTATTAATCCTATTTCACAAAGGTGCAAAGTGAGTAAATGGATCACTGGTGGTCGCTCAGGACTTCTGAAAAAGAGACAATGAAATTAAGCCACCTGGTTTCTAATCCACCCCCCACGCAAATCTCATGTTTTGTGTACCTTGATACGTAAGCAAGGCAACGCAAGAGTAAAGCCTGGCACCCAGCGTGTGCTTGCTAAGTCTCTGACGAGAGTGATTATTTCTAGCACCATAGACGTGGTGTGGAATATCTTGTGGTAGCACTGGCCTGCTGGACCCGCATGAACACGGTACACCTCTCCCTTTTTGAATTTTTTTGAAAGGTGTGAGGCTTCCATGTCTTCTGTGTGTCTGCGGGACTCTGTGAAGTAGCAGTGCCCCAAGGCAGCTCCTCCTTGGGAAGCAGTCAAAACTAACAGTATCTCTAACCCAGCTCGTTTCACATCCAAACCATCCGACACCCAACATCTGCGGTTGGAGGAGAGTGCGCAACTCTCTGTAAGGTCAGATGGGGAATGAGTTCCCAGCAGACTTATCCTTCAGCTTGTGGGATGAAACACCAAAGGAGTTTCACCCCAAAATCTCCTTCCCAAAGAGGCTCAGTCATCCCTTCTGCCTCTCATCAAGCTCCTAGAGCCAGGTGGAGCTAAGACCTACTTCTCTCTCTTTCTCTCTCAGACCTCCGGTTTCAGTTCCAAGTCTTGAAGCGCTGGAAAATTGAGCAAATCCATTTCTTTCAGCTGCTAACTACCTTTCCTGTCAATTTATATCTTATTCCAGACTTGAATATTTTGTGTTTCCTTTTCCGTTTCAATTGGCAGCTCTTGGATTGCCCTTATAATATCATTGTTGGGTTAAAGCACTCCCTCCTGTCAGATATCTTTGCCTGACTCGTGTAATTAGTCTTGAATTTTGTGTTTTAGCTTTAGCTTTGGAAAAGCAGTGTGGACTGCTCTCTCTTAGTCTATGTCAGTTGAGACAGAGTTGCTAGCTATCAGACCATTTCTCTGATTCAACAGTGAGGAAACTGTCATTACTCTGGGGTATTAATAGACCTTTCAGACAGACTGGGCAGGCCATGTCATGTGCTTCTGTGTTATCCAGCACAGCAGTGTTACTGGAAACCTCTAGAGATGGATGGCATTAGGGAAGGATGTAAAAAAAGAGAGGGGATATTGCATTCGGAATATATCGCACGCTGAGGATTTCTTTGTCCCTAGCTCCCTTATTTGGATCCTGCTCTGTGTTTATGTACAACCCAAGGTTCACATACGGGACTGGAACAGACCTCGAGGAGTCTCTATTCTGTTTGTCTGTACTAGCTAATGAATGATCCACACCTTGGTATTTTCTGGAAGAGGGATGAATTTCTTCCTGAAGACCTCCAGAGACAGCATCTCTGAAGCCTCCCAAGCAATGCATTCCTGGGCTTCAGCAGCCCTCTGTTAGAGATCATGTTTCTGTGGAATTCATTTCAGCCTGCCTTCCTGAAATTAAGCATGTCCTGGAATGCGTGAGCGTACAACAGCCTTTCATGACCTTGAAAACTGTTGTCTGTACCCATCTGTTGTCTTTTTGTTTAAAAATCCTAGTTTGCTAATTCTTTCCTTGTAGGTTATACATGTGATTTTTTTATTTTTTTTTCTTATTTGTGATTATTTGTGGATTATACCCGTTGCTTTTCTTTGGCTTCGCTCCCAATAGCCCACGGTGTCAGTAAGGACACTGATGTAAGCTGCCTGCAGTACTCCAGTACCGAGGGGCACAGAGGGTTACTTCTTCAGCGGTGAAGACTCTACTGCAAGTGAGACATCCCGGGGCCTGTTTGTCGTCTTTGCAATAACGTGACGTTTCTGATTCACATTTAGTTTGTGGCTCACAGTAACGTGCAGACAATGTCCTGCAGAATGGCAGCCTGCACAATGGTTCTTCACCCTGTGTTTCTGAAACACGCTGACTCTTTTTCAGTGGGATATCTTGCAGTTTTCCACACTGGATAACATGGTATGTAGGGATAAATCTTTGTCGAGTAAAATGTTGTTTCCTGGCTTGAAAAAAAAGTCTATTCCCAACCTTCTCCAGGGCACAAGATAATTCTATATTCCAAGATTTTGATTCTGGGGATGAGAGTCAAAAAGCAGTGCATCAACCGAATATCTAGGTTGTTAATAAAATTAATCTCTTAGAGTGAGTACTAAGCAACAGGGCTTTACTTTGTTTCTGTGTACGTGTTTTTGTTTCTGTTGATGTGAATGGCCTACAGGAAAGCTGGGGAGGGACTCTTGATCAGGGACTGGAGCCATAGGATGAGGGGGAACAGTCTTACACTGAAAGAGGGGAGATTTAGATGAGATATAAGGGAGAAATTCTGGACTGTGAGGGTGGTGAGACACTGGCCCAGGTTGCCCAGAGAAGCTGTGGCTGCCCCATCCCTGGAGGTGTTCAAGGCCAGGTTGGACGGGGCTTGGAGCAACCTGGTCTAGTGGGAGGTGTCCCTGCCCATGGCAGGGGGGTTGGAACCAGATGATCTTTAAGGTCCCTTCCAACCTAAACCATTCTATGATCCTATGAATACTCCAGTCTATCCCAGGAGCTGTACAGCTGCATGCAGAAGTACCAACCCTGAGAAAGAAGATGCGTTTAAATGTTTTGCTGTGCTCCCTGCAACTGTATTTTTATTCTGGTCCTTATGATGTTCCCTTAGTTTGTTGCTTGTTGATAGGAGACTCGTCTTGAGTGAGTATTAATCTGTTTTTAATTGTGGTGTCTAAAATGATTTAACGTCTGCCAGTGATTTCTAAGACATAAAATTTAGATGTTAAAAATGTGATTCACGTGCAACGGGAAAGGTTTTAGTGTTTCAAAACATCTCGGTAATTCTGGCATTCTGCCCAGTACTAATGCCTATCTGCTAAAAACAAACGGTAAGAGAACTTTAATTCTAGTTTTCTTATGAAATAGAGGTCTTTTCAAGTCAGGTTTGGCATAATTTTCTCATCTCAGTTAATTTTTCATATTTAGTTTGAAGGTGCTTATGATTCTGAAAGGAGAGAAAATAACCCCAGAAGCACAGAAGCAGCCTAGTCCTGGAGAGTTCAAAGGGTGTTAGTGAAGATGTGACAATCAAACACACAGCTGGGAAATGTTCAAAAGAAATAAGGGAATAGGATTGGGAATAGGATCAGAAAAAGACTTGCTGAGTCTTAAAGTTCAGCCTCACCGCTGTAGGCAGCCACATCAGAGATGTGTCTCATAAACTAGTCAAGCTTGAACCCAATGGAGATGGACCTCAGCTGCTTGATTCCAAGATACACGTGCTTCCTAAAACCAGAGTAAGGGAGCATGTTTGCAGGGTTATTGATGTATTTTGCATTAAGGTGATATCACCAAGTCAACATCATTCTTTCCTTCACCCAAAGCTTGTCTGCTTCCTTCCCTCTCTCCGACATTTGGTGCACGTTTTCTCAACGTGGTTGTCCTTCTGTTTCAATGGTCCCCATCAGCTCTATGTGTCCCTTCTGCCTACGTTAGTCTCATTTTCCCACTATCCCACATCACTGAAAATCCAGGTTTCACCCTCCACACACCTCAGTAGCCCTCTCTCCATCCACCACCCTCATCCCCGCCATCATGTCTACCGCTGTTCCCTTCTCCCTGCTGCTCTTCCCTCTCTCTTCCCTCTCTTCTCTCCCCCTCACCACCACAACGTTGCACAGTAACACCCAGGTCCAACCGGTCACACAAGCCTCTTATCAGGGACTGACCTTCAGCAGCTCACGCAGCAGAGCACCGGGCAAAAGTGCCCCCTGGACTGCTTATTTTCGGTGTAAATCCATATGCTGCCAAGCAGGGGGGTTGCTTACGTGAGAAAAAGCAGGAGCTGACAAGTTCTAGAAACTAGTGGAAAAGTGTCAAAGTGATTGAACAAAATTAGGAAGCTGAGTTCTTCTCGTTAGCATCTTATCGGGGGGGAAAAAAGAGTGTGCCTGGTCTGAAAAAGAGGATGACAATTTGGCAGTAGGTGCTATGTACCTTTACTACCATGCAGACTGTCATTTTCTTACTTGCAAAAGCTGTCAGACATTTTGGTTCCCCCTTTAAGCAGAATTAGTGGCAGCTTTGTCTGCAGTGACTGTTTTTCCTTGTTCTATAAAATATGGAAGAATGCTGTGCTTGTGTATTATCTTTGTGCTCATAATAGACATTAATAAATAAATCCCTGTAAGATGGCAGGGACATTTAGAAGATAAAAAAAATCACGCTGTCGTTTTTTCTGTTTAGAGTGTGTGCCGCATCAAGGCATTTCAGTTGCAGTGGGAAGCTGTTTCCTTTTTCATGACTTTATGTATGACTGCAGTGTATTACGGAATTCTCTGGTGCGAAGAAATAAAAGCTAGAACCATGTTTTCACATAGGAATTCAGAAGTTTGAGACAAAAAGTTTAGTTAAGATTCAAAGATACTTTTTTTTTTTTTTTTTTTTTCTTTTTTTTTTCCTCTTTTTTTTTTTTGCAACATAGCAGGAGGTCAGTACAGCCTGGATACCCCACACCAGAGAGAGCGTGCCCATCGCCAGCAGGAGCTGGGAAGAGCTACAGGGTGGAAAATGGTGATCTTGAAGAGACTGGGAAGGTGGAATTGCTCCTGGCAGTGTGGCTCGGTAGCAGAGGAACAGGTCAAGCGTGTGCCATCCTTGCAGCTTTGATGAAATCTTCATCGTGGCAATGCCTAAAGATTTGGGACTAGCTGGGTCCCGTTGTGTGAGGTGCTGTACAGTCAGAGGAGGTGTGAAAGGAGGTAACATTAAAAAGTGGGTGCTGAGAGCAGTGGACATAGGAAAAAAGCGTATGAGGAGGCAGGTGGATCCAGGCAACTGTTGGGTGGAATTAAACACCAGGGGTTATTTTGGTGTTGATTGCTTTAGTTACATCTGGAATGAATTTTGGAGGCCCCTTTCTATCTATGGGTTGACCTGCTGTTGTCAGCCTTGCAGGTAAAGCCAAGCTTCCCAGACCATCATTAGCTGGCCCCATATTTGCTTCTATTATGCTCCAAGCACAGAGAAGCCAGCTCATTGCTTGCAACGGGACCTTCGGAGGAGGGTGCATGTGGGGGACATGGAAGGTCCCCAGAAAGCGCGAGGGAAACATCATCTGTGGTTTTGTGGTCCTCTCGTCTTTCTGCCTGGCTCTTTGCAGAATGTGTTTTCCTCTCTGGCTCGGCAGCAAGCGAGGAGACATACTTACTCCGGGTCGATGGGGAGAGGCAGGGTCACGGGGATCTGCCTGGGTCAGGGATGGCGTTAGGGTGGGCAGGGCTAGGCTGAAGGGTTTCTTTGATCTGTGATATGTATTCCAGGTTCTTAATGACAAAACAAGCAACGAAGGTCAATTAAATCATCTTCCTAAATGAATTATTAGGCAAATAACATGGTTTTACTAGAATCTTTCATCTGAACATCTAAAGGTTTTCAGCTTTTGAGAGAGAAAAAATGTTTTTATGCTTTTGAGCATTTTCATGGAAGGAAAATTTGTTTTGCTCTTTTCATCTTCCATATATTTTTCCTGGAGAATTGTTTACCCTCCTTCTGCTTTGGTAAGAATGACACGGCAGTATATTAACAAGTAGGAGGTACAGGTGAACCTTTCCCCATAAAACTGAAAGGTTGGACCTTTCACTGCTCCACGTCATCGCAGCACCATACAGACGTGTTATTTTGCGTCAGCTGTAGGTTTGGCTGAAGAAGCAGCTTGCTGTGGCACAGGGCGGGTAGTGACTCACGTCTCCAACGAGTCAGGCTTAAACACCACAAAATGCCTTGGGGAAACTCCATGTGTATGTCCTCAACTTTCTCTTGCTTTGCTAGGCTCTTTTTTTAAGACATTTGAAATACGGCAACACAGCTACAGAAAATAGCTCTCTGTAGCATACCTCAACATAAATGTGTTTCATCTACTGCTAATTTGTCCTGCTACTGTCATCTGGCAATAATTCTTCCCTTTAACTTAACAATATTTTTGAATGACTTTTCCCTTAAAGTAAACAAAAAAACCTTTTTTTGTAATTAGAAAATGACACGGGTCTGCCTGTTCAGATGATGCATTCAGGCCTTACCAGTTTGATTGCTTGAGGTCCATCTTTCTGTGCTGTCCCGCGCTCCCTGCCCTGCCCCCTGCCCCATGATGCCCAGTCCATCCCCATTCACCTCTTTGGCAAACACCAGAGCTCGCAGTCTTGCAGGAGGCATCTTCGCCACCCTTCCTCTGCCAAAGCAATCTTTCTGACTTCTAATGGTCTTACCTATTAAAAGTCATTTTAATTGCCATTCTCTTTTCAGGTTTAGGGCTGTGAAGTGAGTGCCTTTGATCAGATTAATAGTTTTTGGTTTTAAGAGAGTTGCATTTTCACCTCATGTGACACATTGAATATTTGGTTCGCTGTAAAGGCTATTATGCTAGACTTGCATTATGTTCACTTAAATATGTTTTTTGGAAAACCTTCAAGGAGCTTATCAGGGCAGAGGGAAGCGTGTTCTCCCTCTGTGTGACTGAGTTTTCCTGCCGCTCTCCCTCCTGGGGAAGCTCTGCCTCCCTGCGAAGCCGGGCTCGGGCTGGCTCCGCTCCGACCCCACGCTCTCGCCCTGCTTTGGGGGAGCCACAGGGCAATGGTGGGTTTGATAAAGGCATTTTCAGCATGAGCGTTTCTCTGTCCTGTAGACATTCGAGATGGAAATCCTCCTCTACATCCTCCCAGTGGTCTAGCAACTCTTCCAAATTTATCTTTTTTTTCTTCTTCAAAGTTTCATTTTTTTCTAGCAGAGACTGGATATATTCTAGCTGTTCAATGCAATCTATTTTTCATGTTTTTTTTCCTGTAGCTGCAGCTATTTCAGAGGGTAACTTATAAGAGATTAACTTCCACAATGCAAGCAGAGTTAAACATTTCTTCCCAGTGCAAAAGCTTGGTTTGAAATGGTGCAGCAATTAACTAAAATTCGTTAGAACGGGGAGATCCTTTACTCTCACTTTCTGATTAATGTCTCTGCTTCAAACTCTTATCCATTTATCCCTCTATGTATCCTATTGTTCTGTCCTCCAGATAGGGGCTTCATACAAACAGGGTTTTAATTACTTTTATAATTAGTCAGCAGCAAAATCTTTGATGAAATGCCTCTTACACTTACTGAAATCTTTGCTGTTTTTTTCATGTATTATACACAACTTCTCATTAACTTTTTCAAGTCTAATTAAATTTCTCTCATCATTCTTACATTCACCCCTCCAGTATCACTCTTTGCTAATTCTTCTTGTGGGATTGCAGTCTAGATGACATCACAAAATCACATTTGTTTCAGTGGAGAATGAACTTTAGAAAATGAAGACTTGCAGCAACTTTTTGGCTTTTTATTTTTAAAGGAGACTTCTTTCTCCTTTGCTGAAAATGAAATAAAAAGAAATTGGTAATTAATTATTAGAAATGTTAATTTCAGATGACTGAAATACTTTAAACAAAGTTGAAATATTGTTAATGTGAATTCTGGATTTTTATACATTTTAGAAACAAAACAATATTTCTAATAACATTTTAAATTGAAAAAATGAGATTGTATTGTTGGCTCTTGACCTTTTGGGGTGAGGACACGATACGTGTCGAGAAAACATCACTGTCACTCCATCTCATTTTTCAAAAAACAGAAGAGAAAATGGAAGAACAATTTGACTTGCAAGTCTGGTCTGCATTATTTTAAGGAGCGTTAGCGTGATCTGAGATCAGCAGAAGGAGTTGCTGGTGGATGCCTTTGGCCCTGTGTGCCTGCCTTTGGCTCTGTGCAGACTACAGAAGTGACACTTTTAGTGTCGTTAAAGGATATTTAATCCCTTCGGCAGTGGCACGTGCCTGGCACATGAGCAGCGCAGTCCTGGTGGCTCAGGCTGGTGGCACAGAAGCACACCGTTGTGCAAAGATGCGTTTCCTTCTCTTCAGGAGTGCTTGATCCACGTACTCTGACTCGTGCCTGCCCAAAACGAGCACCAGAGCTGCCAGGTCGCTCTCACAAAGCCCCGGAAGGAAACGGGCCGGGCTTGCGCTGGATATTTCCCCGCTCAAACGCCTCCTCAGGAGCGCGGAGGCAACGGGCTGAGTTACAAACCTGGTGTTCTCAGGAACGAACAGGAAAAACTGCAGGAAAACACTTCGTAAATCCAGTATAAACAATCAACCCTCTGTCATCCTAAATTATCTTCCCCTAGTGTTCCTGGTGGCCTGTCACTGACCTTAATGTACCGTTTCCCCAAAGTCTGTTATTAACAAAACATATTTAACAATCCTTTCCTGTTTGCTGCTTATATTTTTGTGATTTGCTTCCATGAAAAGGCGTTTTCAGTCCTCACTCACAGATAGCATTTGGTAACTGCCCCTTGACTGTATCCTGCAACTGTGTTCTCACTCCCTGCTTACTTCTGGCACGAGACTTCTGGAACGGTGTGCGGGGCTTTAGCTGTAGTGTTAATGGGAATTGCATAGCTAAATCCTCAAGCAGGGCTTTGAAAATGAATCCCTACCCCCCGTGGATTTATCAGAGAGTTTGATTTATGTGAAATAACATGGATAAATCTCAGTTTATCTTTGAAAACTTGCTATTTCTTCTTTTTGTCCCTTATCTGCAACTGCTTGCATATCTGCAGCATTTATGGTAACTGCTAATACTTCCTTATGAATGTGCTTCCAAATCTTGTTATTTTTAGTAACTGAATTACCTGCCTGTTCTTTAACCTTTGAGCACTTGGTTTCAATCTCATGATTTTACCCTAAAATAGGGGTGAGACTAGAATACTGATGTGGAAATGAATATTCCCAGCCACGGACCAAACCATAACCATTTTTCCCTTGATTCTCTCAACTTGGCATGAAGTCCTGAGATAAATTTGCGTGAAGTTTCAGAGACACTGCGCAGAATTTGAATCACAGGGCACTGAGGGTTCACACTCACCTTCAGGGAGATCTGCCTCAGCTTGCAGTAGGCTGAAGAGCCCCACCTCAGGTGAGGTCCCCATGAGACAGAAGCCTCAGGGCAGAGGTGCCACCTTCCCACCCCACGTCTCCACCAGGAGCCACCACCTGGCAGTACCAGTACCCTCACAAACCCCTCCTCTGGAGTCCATCTCACGCCTGCTCCTGACTTTCCCTATATAAAAAGTCCCATCCTGCTGGTGGTGGGACTCACCCAGCCCAGCATATTGTGGTGACACTTTGCCAAAAAGAGTCCCAAATTTGGAAAAGGCTTTCTGTGTGTTTCTGTTATACTCTTGATTTTTCTCTAAGCATATTTGATTCTCTGTGTCCTTCTTTAACAATTTCTGCATCCTTCTGATGTGAAGCACACTACAAATTTTTTAAACTAATACACCAAAGCAACCACTTCTTGGGCTGTTTCCCGAAAAGATGCATTTAGTATCTAAACCAATTTTGGTATTTCCCCTCATGAAGAATGTCCCTTCCTGCTCTCATGCACCTCTTGAGTAGGCTCCTCCTCACAACGTGAGACACTCCGCGTTAAGTGGCAATGTGAGCTACCCTCCAGATCTATTGACTAAGCCCTAGCCTGGGTTGAGCTACGTGGATGGCTGGGCCCAAAGAGTGGTGGTGAATGGAGTTCAATCCACTTGGTGGACAGTCACAAGTGGTGTTCTCCAGGGCTCCGTATTGGGGACAGTTCTGTTTAATATCTTTATCAACGACCTGGACGAGGGGATCGAGTGCACCCTCAGGAATTTTGCAGACAACACCAAGTTAGGTGGGAGCGTTGACCTCCTTGAGGGTAGGATGGCCCTACAGAGGGATCTGGGCAGGCTGGATCGATGGGCCAAGGCCAATGGTATGAGGTTCAACAAGGCCAAGAACCAGGTCCTGCACTTGGGTCACACCAACCCCATGCAGCGCTCCAGGCTTGGGGAAGAGTGGCTGGAAAGCTGCCTGGCAGGAAAAGGACCTGCAGGTGTTGGTTGACAGCCAGCTGAATGTGAGCCAGCAGTGTGCCCAGGTGGCCAAGAAGGCCAACAGCATCCTGGCCAGCAGGACTAGGGCAGTGATTTTCCCCCTGTACTCGGCACTGGTGAGGTCCCACCTCAAATACTGTGTTTGGTTTTGGGCCCCTCACGGCAAGAAAGACATGGAAGNAGTGGTGGTTTTGGCAGTGTTAGGTTGATGGTTGGACTCGATGATCTCAAAGATCCCCCCCAACCTAGACAATTCTATGTGATATTAGGCTTTCTTGCTTTGCCTGTAAAATAAATGTTCCAGCAATGAATCATAGAATTGTTAAGGTTAGAAGGGACCTTTAAGACCATCAAGTNTATTCCAATGTTGGATAACCCTTTGAAGGAAAAATTTTTTCCTAATATCCAACCTAAGCCTCGCCTGTCTTAACTTGAACCCATTTCCTCTCGTCCTATCACTTGTCACTAGGGAGAAGAGGTCAGTCTCCATCTCTCTCCAACCTCCTTTCAGGTAGTTGTAGAGAGTAATAAGGTCTCCCCTCCGCCTCCTCTTCTCCAGGCTGTTCCAGTGATTATTATCTTTTGCTTGGGGGAAAAAAAAAAAAAAAAAAATATAAAAACACCAAAAAAACCCCCCCTTTTTCAGTTTTAATTTCCCTGTTCTTAGCTTCCAACCATTGCTTCTTACCGTGCCTTTCTTCATGAGTTCTAAAGCAGTTTTCACTACTCCCCATGAAAGTGCTTACATGTTTATAACATTCCCTCTCATTTTTCCTTTTTGATGAACGAAAAAAATGAATTCTTTTAATATCTTCAAATAAGGTATTTTCTCCTGTTAAAAAAAAATAAAAGATCAGCACACAGCTCCCTACACGTCTTTCAGCCTGAATTTCTCCAATGCAGTATTCAGAGGTTAACCATTCCCATTTAATCGTACTCTACCCTCCTCTATTGCTTTCTTAGACATTTTGTTATTCTGGGAGCTGATGTTCCTTGCTTACCATGATACATAAGGTCATGTAGCATCACAGCTATATTGAAACAAGAAGGATTCAGTAAAGAATTTATTTATTTAGTGTCCTATAGTTCAGACACTCTTATATCACCAGGACTTTTGCTGGTTGCTCTCCAGCGTCATTCTGTTTACCGTCAGCCATAGCAGGGGTGGGAAAGCTGCCTGTATCAGGAGCCCTGCTGTATCCTTCTCCTCCACTCGGCAACTGGTGCGTTGTTTGGTCTGGTTCAAATTCAGTTTGGGTCAATGAGAAACGTCCTTCCACTGGCCCCAGATCAGCTTCACTTTAGTAGGCGTACTGGGTTCACAGGGAGGGAGGCATGAGACAGGGCACTCTGTACGTGAGACGATGCTAATTCTGCATTGGTCACAGCTGTTAATATCCTGAGCTCATCTCAAGTCGTGTCATTTCACCAACACCAGTGGAAGCATGTTAATTTAAATAAGATGTGGATGTAGTCACAGGTTTCTGTTGTTAGTAAATATTGATGTGTTACAGAAAGACTTTTAAATTGGTCTCTCTCCAATTTGCTCATTTTACTATGGGAAACTATCTGCAAAACATTCAACAAGCATGAAATTCTCATTTATGGTTGAAGTGCAGCTTCTCTAGTATTTTCTTCTGGTTTACAAGATAAATCTGACCGGTATCTGTCTGAGGAGGTTTAATGCACAGCTCAGCTGCTGGGTAGATTTCTGACTGTAGCTATGGCTCATCTCAGTTCAACCTATTCGGGATCTTCCTGGCTCTTGTACTCAGTTCACTTTTGATATTGGCCCAAGAGATGAAGCTGTGGCAGACAGGCTTTTAGACTGGGCTTCATCCTGTTTTCCTTGAGTTTTGTACTGTCTGAACTAATTTAAAATGAACTCCCTTTTGAGTGATTTATGTGCCGCTAAGTTGCGTTCAGGTAAGGACGAGAACCCGTGTTGAGTCTCTTTGTGTAGAGTGTCCAGTTGTTCTTGCAGTAAGAGGTCTAGAGTTTGGTTTGTTTACAGTTGCACGCAATCTGCATGCTTCTTCCCAGAAGTCCTATGCAGGCTGTGCTGTAGTTTCATCTCTGTGCACGTTGTGAAGTCTGTAATTACGGTGCAAAAGGCTGCAAGACTTTGACCTTAGCAACTTTTTCAAACTTGCTCTGCTTTGGCGTGATCTGTGTTGTAACAAGCAGAACAGTGAAGAACCAAGCCTGTGTTCACCACATTGATATCAACGCTAAGTTAAGGCTCTGTAGAAATAATGGGATAACGGTAAATGTTCACTGACTGTTTTATAGTCACGTGGACAAAGGGATTCTAGAAAGACAGGTTTAGAGCTTTACTAATGTACAGTTTAATAGAGCACATTATCTTAACTTCTTCGCAATGATAAAAGATACTTTGGGGATGCCTTCCAGCTTTCAGGCGTTTAACCTTCTGCTCTAGGCATTGACCATTTCATATTCCTCCCTCTGCACAGCATAGGTAGCCAAGAAGGCCAACAGCACCTTGGCCTGTATCAAGAATAGTGTGGCCAGCAGGAGCAGGGAAGTGATGGTGCCTCTGTACTCAGCGCTGGTGAGGCCGCAGCTTGAGTCCTGTGTTCAGTTTTGGGCGCCACAGTCTAAGAGGGACATTGAGGTGCTGGAGTGTGTCCAGAGAAGGGCAACAAAGCTGGGGAGGGGTTTGGAGAACATGTCTCATGAGGAGTATCTGAAGGAATTGGGATTGTTTAGTCTGGAGAAGAGAAGGTTGAGGGGAGACCTTATTGCTCTCTACAGCTCCCTGAAAGGAGGTTGGAGTGAGATGGGCGCTGGTCTCTTCTCCTAAGTAACTAGCGATAGGACAAGAGGAAACGGGTTCAAGTTGCCCCAGGGGAGGTTTAGGCTGGACATTAGGAAAAAATTGTTCACTGAAAGAGTTATCAAGCATTGGAACAGGCTGCCCAGGGAGGTGGTTGAGTCACCATCCCTAGAGGTGTTTGAAAGTCGTGTAGATGTGGTGCTTGGAGACATGGTTTAGTGGCAGCCCTGGTAGAGTAGGGTCAACGGTTAGACTGGATGATCTTAAAGGTCTTTTCCAACCTAAACGATTCTATGATTCTATAGGTGGTTTCTGCGCTACCTCCTATAATTGGGGCTCGACCCTGAGCTTGTGCTGGGAGATAGTCAAAGCCAACAAACAACAAAACAAGTGTAAATACTATCTCCTGCTATTTTCCATATATTCTGTTTCTGTTCGCATTCTGTATAGATACTTCACATGGAGGTTTTTATGGTGTTGGTATGTCTGTTATTTTTTTCGTGTCTGCGCTTGGAGACTTGAGTCTGAAAAGATTTTCAAGGGGAGGAAGGGAATGTGATGGGTGATGGTGAACCTGATAAACGAAGATAGCATGTGAATTATGCATATTCTTGAGCGTTCACCTTCAGGAAGTAGTAGGACTTGGGTAGTGGATGACTGGCAGAGGAGACCTTGAACAGTAGCTCTGTGAGACTTATTTATTTATTTATCAGTGTAGTCTTCTAGGAAGATTAATTATCAGACAGAAAAGCCTTGAGGGATCATTTTTTGTTCTCATTGTTCAAGTTTTGGACCAATAAAATAACTCTCTTTTCCAGTACTCCTCATTAGCTGTACAACAAGCTAGTAAGGCACACAAGTGAACAGGATTATTCAACCTCGGTATGCAAATAAGAACATATTACAGCTCTCACTGGCTTTTATGACCTTCATTAAGCACAGGGGAACAGTTGAGCATGCATACATTGACTCACACCCAGCCAGGATCATAAACTGCAGTGCAGTTCAACTCCCTCCGCTAAGGGCATGCGGAGCGCAGTGAAAGGCTGTGCAGAGCTTGTACGGCTGAATGCAGAACTGATTTTAATATTCATGAAGCTCAAATATCGAGACCTCCTAAGAAATTAATGCACAAGGAAAGGACTGCCCTGGCTGCCCAGGGAGGTGGTTGAGTCACCATCCCTAGAGGTGTTTGAAAGTCATGTAGATGTGGTGCTTGGAGACATGGTTTAGTGGCAGACCTGGTAGAGTAGGGTCAATGGTTGGACTGGATGATCTTAAAGGTCTTTTCCAACCTAAACAATTCTATGATTCTATGACAGATTTAGACAGGAAGGGTTTGTGAGCTGTACGTGTGTAGGAATTGCAAACCGTGACTGCCAGTAATTCCGTACCTGGCTTTCTGAATCGCACAGTGTGCGTAAGTTGCTGCACAGGACTCGTAAACTCTATCAGCTCAATTTTCTGAACAAAGTGTCTAGACCTGTTTCATATGCCACCTGTGAGTATTTAATGTGCACGTTAATAAAAATTCCCTTCAACATATTTGGTATTCCAAATAAATGGGGGGTTCAAAGTGCCTACACTTTATCTATTTTAGCACTCCCCCACGTGGAACGTGGGATGGACTCAAAGGACCCCCATCTAAAATTTGCTGGCTTATTAGCCACTGGCGGGGGAAGGGAATAAAAAGGATTTTAGTGGATTTATTGAGACAGTTTCAAGGTTTGAAAGTACCGTCTGTGTTGTAGGGTTTGTGAGGTCTGAATGAAACGTCCGCTTCTGTTCTTGGAGCCCATCTATATGGGAAGGAAAAGCAATTCTCACCTGCTGTAGCGGGCTGACCCAGATTTCCTGCACGTTTAGAGGCTTAGCAATGCCAGACCGGCTGACCCTGTATGACCACGGATTAAGTTTTGAGTTTGAAGTTTTTGCTTCTTTCCTAGCTTGTATCTAGGTTTTGCAAACTGATGCTGTCGGTAAGACACTGGCGATGTGTCAGGTTAGGAAACTCCCGGAGTCATCTGTTTTACGGATGTGTGTGCAGCAGTGCTGCAGCAGAGGCAGCTGTGATCGGCATGTAGGCAGCCCCCTCTTCAACATCGCTACATGAACATCCCTGGTGATTGCCGGGCTTTGGGGTATTGCCTCTGGTTAAAGAAACTTGGTAAGAGAGGCAGTTGTCCCACGCCAGCTCCCACCATGAGTGCAACCACCAAGGAAGCCACAGAAGGAAGCGAACAAACCAGTTGTTCTCCCAAACGTGGAAGTTCGCCTCTTGTTTGAAAAAGCATTGCAAGACTGCACATAAGAGGGCTGTCTCTTCATTCCTGCCGTAACCGTATTATTCACTAATAGTAACATTCAGGCTGAAACTCACAGGTTCCTTTGGGAAGTAATGGCATGATACCAAGCACAATACGGCTCTTAAGAAGGATATGGTCCTTTTCCTAAAGTACTTCAATCTTGCAAATATAAGTACGCTAAGAAAATTACCTTCTTGGAAAGCAGCTGATCCAAAGTTGGACACTAGACCTTCCCTTCTGCTGGAAGCAGAACAGCACAGGTGAATTGATTTTCCTGTACGAGCAAATAAGAGTCTGTGCTTCTTTAGGAGGACAAGCTGTCTCGAGAAATGCCTTTCATCTTATTCTCTCTGATGGAGCTGGGTGGAAGTAAGTTATCAGATGATGTATCACGAGGGTGGTTCAGGCTGAAAGGGAAGTGGAGGTCATCTGCTTCAACCCCCCTGGGTCAAGCAGGGTCATCCAGAGCCAGTTGCCCAGGAGCATGTCCAGACAGCTTTTGAACATCTCCAAGGAAGGAGACTCCGCAGCCTCCCTGGTCAACCTGTGCCAGCGCTCGGTCATCCTCACAGTGACAAGGTGTGCAGGAATGTGAAGGGATGTTTGTCTCTGCTCCTGAGGCCCCGGGTGAGTCTCCAGGTGATGGTCCTTGGCTGTCAGCAGGCAGGTGAGAGCAGCAAAGTGGACTGCAATTTAATACTGCTAAAGCAGCAAAGTTTGAGCCACAATTTAACACTCCTAAAGCACGACGGTTGCACCAGTTTTCTTTCAACGTTTATAATTTTTTCTTGTTGTTATAGTAGAGACTTATATAATTACAAATTCCTACTTAGACCTCTTATCATCCGCCCTTAACACTGCAAGCCTCGGTGTTTTGTATTTGCAAGGCACTGATAGCCTTTATTTGATCTTCCATCACTCCAGATAAAGCGGCATTGCCCTAACGCTGCACGTATAATCTGTTCATAATTGGAAGACTCCTTCAGGCATCTTATCATTTGAGCTGTGAAGGCAATACTGCATCATTACAACTCGTTAAAAGAATGCTAGCTTCATAAATTATAATTCTGTAACTCTTTGAAGAGGAATTAGTATTTTCTAATATCTTTCCTGTAACAAGCACCTGCAGCCAGTTGTTCCAACAGAATAATTTCTTCACAATTGACTATGCAGGTTTCCCCTCTATGAAAGAACAGATCTTCATGTTAATGTTACATTTTGGCCAGTAACGGTAGTTGTAAAGGTCAGGCTGTCTAATACCTGCAATGCCACAACATTTGAGTGGGGGGGTTACAAAGATTAATAGGAAAATGGTTAAAGAAAGTATTAGAAAAACCCTTGTAATTCAAATGGCTTGCCATGTTCTGCTTCTAAGCCTTTGTAAGTGCTGCCGACCAAAGTTCAGGAAGGAGTGGCAATTAAGAAAAAGGGATCAATTTATCAATGGCAAGGAAAAATGTAGCCCGCTGAGTTTCCTGCTCAAAGCCCGGCAGAGGGATGGGTGCCTTATGGTCAGGGGTAAAGATCAAACATTTCTTGCAAGTCAGGGGTTCCTCCAAATTAGTGCTTTGGAAACTTTGCAGATTTTCAGTAGAGACGAGATCAATTTAGCATCAGAGATGAAGAATAAAATATAAAATAACAGGATGAAGATACTGCTGGCACAAATGGGTCTGTCTGAGCAGATGGACTAGAGACCCCCAGAGATCCCTTCCAACTGAAATTATTCCATGATTTTGTGATATCCACTTTGCAAAAAGAGAGTCCCAAATACAGCAGGTTAAATCTATTACCCAAATCCTCTTGGAAGGAATAACCTGTTTCAGGATCATAATCCTTTCAAAAAAATGTATTTATGTCCATGCCAGAGCTAGTATCGCTATCATTATTGTTTTTATATGTTGAGTTTATTCATACATCTTTATTAAAAACATTGTCTTTGATAACGTTAGTGGTGATGAATAACAGGTTGTAGAAAGATCACATAAGTAGATATAACTACTGCTGTATTCATTCAAATAATCAAATGGTGCTACAGTAATATTTTATGAGTGCAGTGAGCAGTCCGGAGGAGAATTCCAGAGCTCCAAATGCTGAAGCTGGTACCTGCCATCTCAGAGGCACATTAGGGCGTCTGTTTTTCTGTAACATCACACAGGGAGCTAATGCTAATGTATCCACCCATTGCTCCCAGATCCTTCTCGATGCTGTTGCTCATCCTCCTGTTTTGTTCACCTCCACGGCATAACGCTCTTCGTGTTCGTACCTTCCAGTTGTCATGTTTGATAGCAGAATTTCACTTTGTACTTCCTTGTGTTGATGCTAACGGTTATTAAGCTTGCTTATGCGCTCTTCTTCCTTCCTCACTTCTCTGTTTCCACACACGCTGTATTATATTCACTGTAATGCTTTTGATCTTGCAAATAGCGCATGGGTATTTTTGAAGGTTCAGAAAATTAATGATTTTGAACGACCTTTCATTTTCACTACTCCTAAAAAGTTAAAAAAAAAAAACGTATATTGTTGCAGTTTTGTGCATAACTTGTTCAGAGGAATGCTTGTATGCTGTGAAAAATCACTGTCTGAGTAACAATTTCAGCAAGGAACGAGGTAGAATAGACCCAGTGTGGAGCCTCTTAGAGTAAAGAGGCAGTTGTCCTTATGCAGTAAGCAGCAAGAAAGTCCAGGTGCTGCAGAGCACCGAGGGATGACAGAACAATGTCTAAGAAAATAATGTAAATTTTTCATTGCTGTCTTACAATAACTTTATTTTACTTAAAAGAACAAATAATGTGGTGCCTTTGCTATAGGGTAGCAAGCCACAGGAGATATTTCACGGTAAATCAACATTTACTTTCTTGAGTTACAGAGAGAATTTTGTGTCCCTGAGGCCATTTGAACAAATGGATGGGAATAGATGGGAAAGAGCACTGTGGGGCTAGAAGGATTTTTAGAAACCTTCTTACTGCTTTTAATGTCTCCGTACAGTGAGCAGAGAGGAACGGAGGAGGATGTGATACAAAGCGGGGCTGGGGGGAGGGAGGTTTTTGCTGATAACTTTCATATTNGCAGAGGGACTCCAGCCCTTGGATGATCTTTGTGGCCTCCTCTGGACCTGCTCCAACAGGTCCATGTCCTTCTTATGTTGGGGGCTCTAGAGCTTAGTGTAATATATATTTTTACATGTAGTTATGGGTGGCTTTTGACAGTTAGAAGCTTTGCTGTTAAATCCTTTAACTTTTTTTTCATAAAGAGGGAACGAAAAGAAATGCTTACTGAAATGGTCATTTTGAGAAATTAAGGTTTATTACAAAAAAAATGAACAAAATGTGTCCAATAAAACCTGTGTCTGAATTTTGTAAATATCTAAAGTCCCTATAAGAGATGTCTATTGTGAATGATTTTAGATTTATTTTTTTTTTGGTGCCGCTAAGAGAGAAAAATGTTAATCAGGTATTATTAACATTATTGCAATAATGTCTGTCCAGGTCATCACTTTTTGAAGTGACTTCGGTCCTCTACCAGCGAGCACGGTGCAGGCGGTGGCACATCATCGTTTGAAGCGCTGCCCTTGCCTAGTGCGTTGTGATTGTAGGACACGTGCATTGCGAGCTTTTGTGAACAGGGCCATCTTTTCAGAGTGAGTCTTTTTATGTCTGCGTATTTCAAGACACTGAATGAGTTTTTCTAGATTTTAGGGTTTTCAGGCTCTTCCATCTTACATATTCCCTGTTACAGCCCTGTTAGTATCTTCAGTGAAATGCCATCTCTTTTACTGGCTTTGACCGACTGCCTTTTGCTTCTTCTTTACCAAAACAAAAAGAAATCCTGCGAGTGGTGTTGTCTTGTTACCAGATGGAAATGGAAAGGTTATTAATACTGGTATTTATGAACTGCGTCTGGTTTTTGCTTGGAGAGAAGCAGATGCACTCATTTAGTGTGAAGTTAATTTGCTTTGCAGTGCCGTGAATACTACATGATACCTACAGATAAAAAATTGTTTTAAATCAACAGGACTGGATAGCTTGCTCCCAAGTGACCTAAAGTAACTGATTGAGGGGATTTTTGATGTGACAATTAACTAGTAAAACAAGTAGGTAAGATAGAGCTCACATTACTGGAGAAATTTTAAAAGACTGATCAAGGTCTAATGTGCTAATGAGCAAAAGGGTCAAGTGTGGGTCACCTCCAAAAATAATGATAAAGTATGGCAAAAGGCATCAAGTTCTCGTCAAAGATCCCACGAACATATTCTGTAGTCAGAGACAAGCTTTGGCGCTGTACAGGAGTAGCAGGATAAAATTTAAGGTATTGTGCTACAGAAATGATCAGACTGACTGATCTAATGGTCTTTTCTAGGCTTAAAATTGGTCAGTAATTCTTTGGCTAGTCACTGTGGCAAAGTTACACGACAGCCTGCAGGACCTGCTATGAATCTCACTTGGAAAAAGAGTTATCAGGTCATTCATCTTAAACTTGCCTGCTGTGTGACACAGCCATGGCAGGTCCTAGATACCCTTGTGAATCGTTACGTGCTTTTAATTAGAAAGTGGTGTCAGATTTATATCGGTGCTCAAGCCGCCTTGTAGCCCTTGCCCCATGATATGCCACTGCAGTTAAGCATTCTGCCTGCTTAGCTGGTGGGAGAAGAGATCTCCTCCAAGGAATCAGTCATTTTCAGGAGAGCGTCAAGGACAAGGGCTCGTGCACTGAATCCAGCCAAAAAGAGCTGGGTGGGAAGTCACAGCTCCTCTCTGGCCCTCGAGTACAGCTGTCTTCTGGGCAACTTTTGAACCGTGATCCCTGCACACTCCAAAATTTGCTTTCAAGGGTATTTTTGAAAATGTTATTTCATGGAAGTGTAGAACTATTTTTTATTTTTGGGAGAAGCGGCTTCTGGGCGTCAGAAATTCTTTAGTGAATATGTAATATTAAAATACTACGTGTTAAAACTATGAAAGTCTGAAGGTATTTTTAAAAGCTTGTAAAATAGTGTCATATCATTGTATGCGGTCATGTACAAGCCACCGTATGTTATAAGGTAAAGGTACCCTTTGCATCAGGATCCATGAAGGAAAATGCATTAACTGGAAATCATGTATTTTACCATGAGTTCAGCACGGCACAGAAATATGATGACTATCTGCAGAGGCAGATCCTTGCTCCGAAAAAGTCAGGCACCTCCTGATGGGTCTTGCTACACTGCAGTCTTAATTTTAATTTGCCGGAATTAAAGACTTTCTTTTCTTTTTTTGTTTTTTAAGGGCCTGAAGGCTGGATCTGACCTGCTGGCCTTGACTAATAGAGGTTGATTTCCAACCATGAAGAAGTTAGCAGAAAATTTTTCCTTTGTGTTACGCATAGTTCTACTACGTAACTGTTGTATTTGCAGACACCGGTGAAGCTGGGTTAGATATGGGTTGGAGCTTCATTTGTTTGTTTGTATCTGAACATCCACAGCCTTCAAGAACTTTAGTTCCATTCTGCAATGCAAAATAAATCAGATTTCTGCAATAAGGTTATATATCAAAATCGGTTTAAATGATCCCCAAATCTTGATGCAGTGCAAACAGTGTTATATGGCTTCTGTGTGATGGTTGGATCAAACTTTTTCTTTCTCTGCTTTAGAGACCTACAGTAGGAAAACCATGGAAATGTCTTAAAGTATGTGGACCTGGTAGATGGAGTATTTTGCATTATTTTTCATTTTCTGCACGCTGTGATGGAATTATATAATTACCTAATACTTCAGAAAAAATAACGGCCTTTTCTAGTGGACAGCCCAGAGTAAGGATGATGCTTGTCACTTCGGCCTCGGTTCCCATTTCTGAATATCACACTGCAGGGAAAAGGAGACATAGAGGATCTTGTTCAGTCAGCTGCACGCTGAAAAAGAAGCCGTCATTACTTTGGTGAACACAGATTTAGCCCTTGCATTAGAAGGCATGAGTCCACTGAGTCCCATCCAGGGGTCTGCAGTGGCAAGGGTGTGTAAATAGCGTTAATGTGCTTTTTCTGATATGTGAACGTGAATATCCTTCCTCTGTGCTGGGATTAAACTTGTAGTGACCTCTCTCCTTTCTCTGCAGAAGCAATATTAAACGCTGGCAGTGTGATTACTGCTGCCCTGTGCGCACTCCCTGCCCTCCGCCATCGGGAGTCAGACGTGCAGACGTTGTCCGGTTGCTGCTGTCAGGATGAAGTGCAATGTTTGCAGCCCTCTGCCTCTCCTGCTGCAATCAAACAGGAGTGAGTACAGACTGACTGCTTTATTTCTCTTTTCTAAAGATGAAGAAGTTGATATTTGTAGTACACATCTTCCTTTTCAGCTCTTTTAAAGGTCTCCAAGATTATTCCCTATCATCAAGTTGGAGAGACTTTTGCAAGGGCGTGTAGCAATAGGACAAGGAGTAATGGCTTCAAACTGGAAGAGGGGAGATTTAGATGAGATTTAGATGAGATCTCAGGAAGAAATTTTTCACTCTGAGGGTGGTGAGACCCTGGCCCAGGTTGCCCAGGGAAGCTGTGGCTGCCCCATCCCTGGAGGTGTTCAAGGCCAGGTTGGACGGGGCTTTGAGCAACCTGGTCTAGTGGGAGGTGTCCCTGCCCATGGCAGGGGGGTTGGAACTGGATGATCTTTAAGGTCTCTTCCAACCTAAACCATTCTATGTTTCTGTGATCTCCCTAGCCACCCAAGGTGAGATTCACTGTCTCTATAGATGGTGACGTGGTCAGGGGAGCTGCTGGCATAAGTGGGACACCACACGTTGACATCCAAAAGCTTATTCCAGCCTTAGACACTTGGTACCTCAGGCAGCATGCCTGAAAAGCTGTGCACTGCCGGGAGCATCTAGTGTGCTGGGCACATCCTCATCCAGCGTTTAAGAGTGGGGTAAATGTAGCCACATTGCAATTTCTGATCATGTGAAGCAACAGGGAAAGATGTGGTGGTGTTCAAGGAGATGTTCTGCTCAGCTGGGCTATGGGCATACTGCTAACGTACCAGCAAAACCACTCTTCAGTAGGCAGTGGTTTTTTTTCTGAAGCTTTTTCTTTTCTAACTTGTCTCCATTGCACTGATGGTTTCCTCCTCCTCGGGAATCCGTGCCTGGCATGTGAGTGCAAAAGGAGGCATTTGGATATTCAGTTCACGCTTAAGAGGAGTTTTGAGTTTGCTGGACTGTTCGCGTGAAGGGCTGCTCACTGGCAGATGTAGGGACCCCTTCAGTTATGCTCGTTTTCCAGCCTGTCTGTATTAGCAGGGCTTCAGACCCGACCTGGCTGCCGTCCCTCCTTATCAGTGTTTGAAAGAAACGTATGTGGGGGAACCCAGTGCTGCACCCCGTCTTTAATGGGTGGGCAGTATGTAATGATGACTGTGCGCAGACCAACGTATGGGCCAGGGGAAGGAGCTTGAAGGACAAAGTGTTGTTTGCGTATCCAGTTCGCGGCACAGAAATGCGTAAATACTGTCAATCTGCCCTTCCAGTGCTCTCCTGGTGAGAGGGCAGCAGGAGAGGCTCTTCTCTGGGTGAGGAGGCTCAGTAGGTATTTTCACATGGCCGAGGGATTTTCTGCAGTGACTTGACTTGGTTCTGCTGTATGGTCTTCTGTGATTTGCGTCGCTGACTGTTCCCTGAGTGGAGACGGCAACTTGTATTCATTAAGTAATTCAAATAATATTTTTCTCCATGTGATCGGCAGCTCCATCAAGCTGTAAAACCAGCGCGTGTTGGGGAACTGTCTGTGAGCTGGTGTTCCTGGAGCTCCTCTCAGCCATATTTGTGACCGTGGATAGTATGAATTCTGTAGTTCATCAACAACGAGGGTTCATGTGCTTCAACTCCTGTTCAAAGGACCATTTTAGGTATTGCAACTCTGCCTTTGGCATGAATTAATCTTGACTTTCTTCGTTTCCAAGTAGGGATGTCATTTGAAGCAGCCCGGCGCTCGCTGTGCTGATGGGCACAGTGAAATCCCAGTGCTGCAAAACTCAACTTCTGTCTACGCAGCTGGTGCTGCTGGCTTGGGCTGGACCAGGACAAAGCTGGACAGGAGCTACAGGGCAACAGTGATATTTGGACATATTTATACCATCTGGAGGAGTTAAACGGAGCTTAGCAGACCTGAGGCATCATATTTCTTTCTTGCGCTGACACTCATAAACACAGTGCTTTGAAACTGTGAAGCATTATGTGCTGTAAGCACTAAATACTATTATTATTCTGCAGTCTATGTGTAATTTTCCAGGCTATGAAAAATTTTCCTTGTTCCTAACTGCTATTTTAGCTATTAAAGATTGAAAATGGCAATGGCATTTGGAAATTTGGAAGAAAAGCAACCATCGGTTGAAACCACTGAAGTCCGAATTTGGACTCCAACACGTTCCAGAGCTGGATGGATGGCTCAGGATTTACACCTGGATTCTGGCTCATCTTCTACTTAGAATGCAGATACTGCTACAGACCTTCAAAATTAATTCCCACTGTTTAGCTGAAATTAAATTAGGGAAGACATTCTGTGGATTTTTCTTTAATCAGTCTATAAATACATTGAAAAATCACGATAAATCCCAGCATAATTAAGAAGAAATTACAATGCCAGGAGTTAAAATACTCCTCTTAGATTTCTTGTGTGTTTTTTCACCTAAACAGACTGCAATAACCAAAGCATAAGTTCAGAAGAAGTATGGATGTAAGAGATGCACAGGATATCTTTTTTTTAGTTTATTTTTTAGCAGTGACAAATGAAGTGCTGGATTTAGGGGTACTACTTGAAAGAGGCTTGGGGTAGCAGTGGATTTAGGAACTTGTTACACCTCCAGAAATGATATTTTTTATCTCTTTTTTTTTTTTTTTTTATAAACCTGTTGATTAGGCAGAAGATTTTCTGAGCTACTCTTTGAAATGGTTTTTCTGATGGCAAGACATTACTGTGCAGTAGTATTAATGCTTAGAGAGTTTCCTGAGCAGGACGGTGTGCTGGTGGTGCCAGGGTAGTTTTCAGTGTCGCATTCATCCCAGATTATTTCTATTACTGGAATAGTTTACGTATATGCAGCTACTTCCTCCATTCTGCAGGTTTCAGTTTGACCAAGCAAAACTGAAAAATATCAGAAATTCTCCGCTTCAGATAATAGCCTATTTTTTTATTCCCCATTCCTTTTGCTCTCTTCCTGTTCCTTTCTGTGATAAATTGGTAGGAAAGGCTATTTCTAGGTTCCAGCTGCTCCTCTAAGTAGCAACTTGAACATAAGCCATGCAAATGAAAAAACAACAGTTTGGTCGACTTTTAGGAACAGCGGTGCCTGTGTTCTTACCCACATGATTTATTCCCTCGACATCTCCAATGGGTTTTGCAATGTCCACCCGAGACAACAGAGAGGTTCCCATTACCTTAATGCCTTGTAATCAGGTAACGTGCCGAAGGCAGCTGTAAGGCGGAGGAGTCCTCCTGTGCCAGCGTTGCCTGCAGGACTCTCCTGAAACGCTAATAGTGAAACCAGACCTGACAGGGGTACACTGTGGCACGAGGATCTTTCTGCCAAAACTATAAATCCACATATGAAAAGGAAAAAAAATAAAAATGTGTAAGGTGAACTCAAACACTTCTCAATCCAATAAGATAGAGAGGAAGATGTTTCGTTATTCTCTGAATGCAGTTCTGCAGTCAGGCTTGAAAGGGAAAAAGTTCTAAATTAGTAGGATCAGGAAAATCATATGCATGTCCCAAATTTTCTCAAGTTTGCTTGTTAAAAATAGTTATTTCTCTCCTGTCTTCTACTGTTATGTAAAGCTGGTACATCTTTCTGTATTTCTTTCTTCAAAATTTTTTTTTCATCTTCCCATTAAGCTGAACGGCCTCTGTGGCAGTATTCCCCAGCAGCAAGCTAAACAATCCGTATTCCAAATACTTGTAGTCTAGGGACCTTAGGAGAGAGAGATGAAACTATTGGTGCATTCAGGTATAGAATTACAGTTTATTAATTACTTGGAAAGATATGGTGTTTCAAAATATATGGTCTGTCACCTCTCTGCATGTTTTGTTTGAACCAATGGGTTAACAAGATCAAATGTTCATGATTTTTTTTGATCTGGATCAAAAAGGCACGTTTGCTTTAAATAAAACACATCAAGTACCACAAGTTAATACATGGGATCAATTAACTCAAAGTCCTAAAGTCTCCTGACCAGCATCCCAGAGTCCTCCCATGACTCCTGGACCAGGATCCCTCACTAAAGCCGTGAGTCCGTGCCCTCCAGCATATGGAAAGGTCAAGCACAGCGGTGCCCCATGGGAGGGACCAAGCACGGTGGTACCGATGAATAAAAACCCCCTGCCGAAACTCTGCCAGTGCCGTTAGTCTGGCTCAGCAGGGCTCCCCCGGCACCGAGAGCCAGCCCCGTGCGCTGCCCAGCCGCGCTGGGGGTCAGCTGGCTCTCATAGAACCATAGAATCGTTTAGGTTGGAAAAGACCTGTAAGATCATCCAGTCCAACCATTAACCCTACTCTACCAGGTCTGCCACTAAACCACGTCTCCAAGCACCACGGGCTCTCGCCGCCTTTGGACTGATAACAACGCCGGGCCGGCAGCGGCACAGGCGTACCTTGAAAGCAGCTCTTCCTTTGCCTGCGGGAGTATGTTCCCCTGGCACAGGCTCCAGTCCAGCAAAGCACAAACGGGCTTTATGCAGAGCTCTCAACCAGGGAGGCGCTCTTATGCCTGGGGATGCCGGCGTCTAGCNCCCATCCTGAATCCAGATGCGGAATCCAGTTCCCATCCGTCACTGAGTCCAGTCTGGGACTTCCCCAGTGCCTGCTGGTGACGTGGTCTGACCACTCTGAAAGCCAACAGTTTCTGCCCAACATGCTGGTAATTTCAGCAGTTAGAAGAGGCCTGGCTAAAAAGTAAAGTTACTGAACAAAATTGGTCCTGTTTTATCTCAAACCGGACAGATGGACAGATTTTGAGTATGATTCTGTGTTTAAAGGCTTTGCCCAAAGGTCTCTTGCCAAACCACAAAATTATGCAGAACTCTAGTGTGGGAATTAAAATATTTCCTTTACATATATATATTTTTTTTAATACAAAATATAGGAAGCTACTATGCGCAATTTATCTATTAAAAGTTTTGTCCATACCAGAGAAGCACAACTGGCATGATAGGAATTTAGTGGGAAAGACATATTAGGGCATTATTTTTCCTTTGACAAATTAATGGAGTTTACAAACATTTAGAATAGATATTGCTAGGAAATGGAAAAATTGCACCAACTAAAAATGACCCCTAAGGCTCAGACATCAGAACTCAATTGTGAAACCCGAAGTATTTCCAATGAATCCATTTTATAAAGAAGAATAGGAGTGTTGTCCCCTCAGAAGAGTATTCCAGATAGTGGCAAAAATTTGGCATTAAATAAACCAGAAGGATGAAAAATTATGTAATTTACAGTGTGTCATTATTGTTGTTGTGAGAGATGGCTGTAGAGGTAATTGGGTAAGAATCTTTCAAGGTTAATAAAACCAAACATTTAACTGGAAGAGAAGGAAGTTATTTTCTATTTTCTCACATGTTCTTCAACTTCAAAATCTGAGCCTGACACTGTAAAACTTCCAAGTTTGCTTTTTCTGGGAAACACGCTCTTCTTGGCTCCTACTTTGGCTTCCTCCTGCAGCAGAAATACCTGTGTCGCATCAGCAGTTTTACGTCTTTCCACTGGAGTCGGGGTGAGTTAGGTGAGGCGCTGGATTAGCAGAGTTTAACCGGCCATGATCCAAGAAGCAACTGCAGGTTTTGTGGAGTGAGGGGCGTTATGGGCTGTGTGTGGTTGTGCCCCCTGTGAAGATGAGTTTTCTGCTCAATGCCGGTCTCCTCTGGCAGAAGGTGAAGGTATCTGTAGGCTGTCATGGGCATGCTGAAGACACCACGTTGCACTTGTAGTGTAGAGCACAAGTCTTCTGAGGAGCGGCTGAGGGAACTGGGGTTCTTCAGCCTGGAGAAAAGGAGGCTGAGGGGAGACCTTCTCGCTCTCTGCAGCTACCTGAGAGGAGGGTGTAGAGAGGGGGGAGTTGGTCTCTTCTCCCAAGTAACAAGTGATAGGACAAGAGGAAACAGCCTCAGGTTGCACCAGGGGAGGTTTAGGATGGATATTAGGAAAAATTTCTTCACCAAAAGCATTATCAAGCATTGGAAGAGGCTGCCCAGGGCAGTGGTGGAGTCACCATCCCTGGAGGTATTTAAAAGCTGGGTAGATGTGGTGCTGAGGGACGTGGTTTAGTGGTGGCTTTGGCAGTCTTAGGTTGATGGTTGGACAAAATCTTAAGGATCTTTTCTAACCTAAACGATTCTATGTAGCAAAACTGGGGTATGGTCAAAGCACCTTAAATATTAAGAATTGCAGCATTCTATTCTTCATGAGTTCTTATACCGATTTGCATTTCAAATTTTCTGATGTTCGTCACTGTCAGTGGCAATAACCTCAGGACACAGGGGATGTTTCCAGCCTTGCCGGTGTAAATCAGCCTATACCGACAGTCCTGCTCGAGCTCTTGAGCAAGCTCACGGCTTCTCTCCTGGCTGGTGAGGTATGGGGGCTGTCTGCAGGCTCCCGGCAGCGTGCCTGCTAAATGGCCCTGCAAAACTTCACAAATTTGTAACATTTACAATGGAGTTTATTTTATAGCTCTAATAAAATCCTTCAGTGATAAATTATTTACATTAGTGTTGTTACTCCTTAGTATGAATCTACCATTCAAAGCGGCTGATCAGTCACTGCAACAGCCCCATTTTTTATAGCAATAATTCCCCAGGGAGCTCGGCATGGACGGCCGCGGTGCATGGGCTGCGCCGCAGAGGGGCTCGCACCTCTCTCTGTGCTTGTGACCAGTTTTCTTACCCCGTTAGTCAGCGACATGTTTCAAGGAGCACAACCAAACAGCAAGAACAGGTTGGGTTTGTGCTGTGTAAAGCACTTTTTATATCAGTAATGCCATTATTTTTACTTTATTATAAATGTTAGCGTCTTACGCTGTTTCACCTAACAAATATAAGTTTGCACATTGAACGCCTTACACCATAAGAGCCTCCGCGGGAATGTGAGAGTGCCAGATTCCCAGTGCTGTGCTGTACTGAAAATTGCAGCTCTACTGTAGCTTTGACTCTTGAAAACAGAAAAGGAAAAGTTCAGGATAACCCCTATAAATAACCTTGCCTTCTATTCTCCATCATGTGCTGGTAGCTGGATTTTCATATTTCATAGTCTTTTCTCAGGGATAAATAATTTAGTATGTTTTGGGGGTATTGCCAAATAAATCCTGAAAAAAATAAAAGACTAAGAGGAGGAAAAAGCCTGGCAAGGTTATTCACCCATTGAAAATTGTGTCTATGTGAATGTGTATAGGTATGTGCATGTTGAATTTACAGTCAACCCGCATTTGTTAAAGGCCTTTGCCCTCCCACACACAGTCAGCTGTTCAGTGCCACCAAAAATTCAGCAAAAAAGTCACCTTGGGCACACCAGTTTTCTCCTCTGAGCTGGAAAAGCCATTCGGGGGATGATAGTCCAGGACATCCACTGAGTTTCAGACAGTGAAGCATTTTGTAATTCTTGCCTTAGGGATTTCAGGGGTGAGTGAGAAGAAATACCAGGTAGAAAAGCTGCTTAAAACAACTGGTCAACACAGAAGAACTTGTCACTATAATTTGTGATGGGTTTTAGCATTAATAGCCGTGGTACAGCAGCAGGCAGAGCTGTGAGGTTTTCTACTCAGGTGTAATGGGGTGATAATGCACAGGAAGAAGCTGGAGAAAGAAAAACAGGTATTCTATTCTATTCTATTCTATTCTATTCTATACTAGTGTTTTACCAACTCTGAGCACCTCTGTAGCAGAGGGAGCCAGTGTTGCTGTTGGGGTTGGTTTCTCAGCTTGTTGCTTGAGCTGTTACACTAATTACTGGTGCTTTTTTCTTCCTCATTGGTGGGCTGGATGGGTCAGCGTCGTAACCCAAGAGGATTTCTTTGCAATGAGTCTAAGAAACTGCACAACCTTCATTGTCTAACTGACAGCATTGACCCTCCTACTCTGGTTCTTGTGGCTCTGAATTTATTGAGGGTGTGGGCTGGAAGATGAAGATTAAAATGTAATTCCACACAGAGATAACTGAGCTCAGCTACCAGTAGCCACACAGTTTCTTCTCGCCAGGATAAGTCACTCCAGGTGAAGCTCAGCTCCTCGCCGCGGTGCCTTGGCTGTTCCCAGCAGCCAGCCCTACCTAGTTTTACAGCATCGTTTCCCCTGCGTAAATAACCACTTCAAATGTTGAGGACTCGGGAAGGAGACAGACTGTCTGGTTCAACCTCTCAGAGCCCTGGATATCAGAGCTTCACCCAGGGGTCCCTGGGACCTCGTGGCTCTCTGCTTTAAAATTTATCACCCAGGAGGCATCCAGTCCTGGGTGGAGGAGGTGGAGGGTCCATCAGTCCTGGTAAAGCTTGTGCTAAGCTCCTGCCTCTTCTAAGATGTTCAGGCTGGTTTCTCACTTTAATTTGCATGTTCTGCCTTCCCTAGGATGGCAGGGAGTCCTTCTGTACCAGGCAGTTTTCTCCCCATAGAGGTACTTATCCCATGTAATCACATTTTCTCGCCAGTCGAGCTCTGAGCCCATGGCATTTTTCCCAGTCCTTGAGTAATTTCTGTAGTTCTTTTCCACACCAATTTTTCAACCTCCTTTTAGCAATGAAAGCACAAGACATATATCCAGTGTTCTCAGCTACACCACTGTCAGGTACAAAGAGAGAAAAAAATTTCTTTTCCTCACCTATATAAGCACATCCAGGGATGACCATGACCCAAATCACTGACGTCCCTGAGGCTTCTTTCTGGTCTCCTCTGTTTCATTTGCTGTGCCTTAAGCTTTCATCACTCCATGCTCGCATCCTGGACTTACCTCATTCCTTTACAGGGGTCGAACGCACCCTTTGTAGGAGCTCTTTGGTGGCTCTCACATTGGCTGTGCGTCCTCCTGGATATCTGTGATGAACAGGGACTGGTGACCAGCAGGCCCCTTTCCTCTGAGATACTGTTTGTTATAGCTGCAGATAGAAAAAAAAAAAACAACCAACCATAGAATCATAGAATGGTTTGGGTTGGAAGGGACCTTAAAGATCCAGACCAGGTTGCTCCAAGCCCCATCCAACCTGGCCTTGAACACCTCAAGGGATGGGGCAGCCACAGCTTCTCTGGGCAACCTGGGCCAGGGTCTCACCACCCTCACAGTCAAGAATTTCTTCCTGAGATCTCATCTAAATCTGCCCTCTTTCAGTTTAAAACCATTCCCCCTCGTCCTATCGCTACATACGTGTGAAAAACAATCATTAAAGAGGTAAACCGAAAGGCTTGCCAGCTCCAGGCAGTAACCTTTGCAAGCCTAACGTGCTAAGAAATACCACTGAGTGTAAATTTTTCAGCTCCTTGGAGAAGTCTTCTCTGTGTCGAGCTGCAAAGCCAGTTACAGTTCTGCTCTTTAATGTTCTTAGGCTTCAGCCCAAAACGGATCCTGGAGGCTCAGCAGGAAAGCAAGCCAGGGACCTCTCAGCAAACGACCATGTCCTCGCCCCTCTGCTGCACCCGACTTGCCATAAGCTTTTCTCCTTCTCCCCCCACCTCCAGTCCCATCAACCCTGTTGGCTACAGCATCACCCTGCAAACTCGTGTTATTTTTCTTGCCTGCTACGGACATGTTTTATTCAGAGTCCATCATTTCAGGGGGCAGATCCCAGTCTTGCGGGGGTGACCTGCATCGTCTCTCTGCGCGTCTGACCACCTACTC
This sequence comes from Burhinus bistriatus, assembly GCA_013397275.1. NCBI lineage: Eukaryota > Metazoa > Chordata > Aves > Charadriiformes > Burhinidae > Burhinus > Burhinus bistriatus. The sequence continues at coordinate 519,854 of VYXH01005788.1, read as the reverse complement.
AGCTGTATTTAAAGACACTCAGCTGCCGTGCGCGTGGATCGCTACATGATCTGTATTGCCCTAAATAAATCTCTCATCTGTTTTGTCAGTCTTCCTGGCAGTGTGTAAGGAGAGAAGAGAGTGGATTTGTTATTTTGTTGTACTTCCAGTTCGTTAATGAATATAAAGCATATGCTGGCGTGTAGCTGAGGCTGCCAGAAAGCTCTTCCATCGTTCTCCACTGCCAACAATTTTTGAGATCCAATAGCTAGTCAGTATTTGATCATTTCAGGTGTTTTTCACTGATGTGATCTAACACTAAGGCTTGGGAGGGCTTATTTGTTAAAAGAGAAAGGTGTGTAAATCTTGGTCTTCTACAGCTATTCAATGGCAGTAATAACGCGCCCTGTTTGAGGTGTGTTTATTAATCTGTCATTAATTAAAAACAAAGGTGCAGGTACAGCCTCCGGTTGAGGAGGGTGGTAGGCAGCAGTGCTGGAGATTGAGAGGGTGTGCTGAGGGCCATCGCAGTGCGCCCTCCCTTGCTTGACCCCCTCAACCACCTACCAGCAGCAAGGCTGGGCACGGTGAACCTTCTGGCTGACCTGGTTTGGCAATTTGCACCTTCTTGTGTAGTTACAAACTCTTTACTTATTTCCCGTATCGTCTACCTGTACAATATTTAACACATTGCAATACCAGCAGTTGAGAGCAAACGTTGCAGGAAAATATTGAAGAAACAACGCTTCCATCTGCCAGCATCTATCCAGAACCATCAGTAATCTCTCTAGAAGCTGCAGAACAAAATTCACGTGCTATTGCTGAAACAAAATTGCAATATTGAAGTCTTTTCTGGTTCAGTTTTCTAAAAAACAGGTGGAAATCCCTCCCCCCCAGGAAATTATCTGAGACGTCTTGCATGTACGTTACCTAGTGGGCTTACCTCTGGTGTCACAGGGCACGGCGGGTCTCCTTTCTGCAGGGCTTTCCTGCCTTCAAACCCCGTGCAATGCCCCATGCGAACACCTCGGCATATCCCGGGGTGCTGAATCGTCTCCTTTCCAAACAGCACTGTCAGTGCAATCCGGGTGCTCAAACTCATCCCATACCTTTTGGTATTTGGCAGCGATTTGGCAGGGATGGTGGCAGTTTTGAGCACAAGCAGGGTGCAATCCAGGCAGTTCAACCAAGCAGCCAGAGTTTCAGACCTTGTCTCAATAAATCCTTCTGCAATTCATCCATCAGTGAAGGCAGCCTTGCTTGCAATTTATAAAATCCTCGTGTGTGGCACAAGAGTTTTAATAAACCAAATGCTGGCTTTTAAAGACTGAAGTTGAAATCCCATTCTCATTGAAGCCAATGTTCAAAGCTCCCATTGCCATTGGGACAGAATTTCAAATAAAATGTTTAGAAGTGTTCTTTTCCCATTTTTCGGTAGCTTCTCTGAATTGCCAGTGATTTCCTGGGGCACTGCTCCTCTGGCGTGGTACGTGATGGGTCTCACTACTCAAACAGTCTTGTCACTGCAGAAGCTCCAAAAAGCAGTGCAGTGTTCTGAAAAAAAAAAGAATAAAAAACTGGAACAAGACAAACAAAACTAAAACAAAAAAGAAACCCTGCTGAGACCCCATTCCTATATCTAAAGCTAGGTGTTAGGTAGCTGTCTTCCGTAAATTAGAGCAAAAGGATTTCCCTTGAGGTGGAAATAATATTTTTGTTGAAGCCTTCTGAAATAGCTCTTATTTTCCCTGTAATAAAGCTTTGACTGTCTTGTGACTTCAGCTGCACGGTGGAGCCCTGTTGGCATTGCCCCCCCTGCCCTTGCCCCCACTCAAGTTTTTATTTCCCTTCTTGTCCGCTGTCCCACTGGCAAAGCATCGCTTGCATGGCCATCGTGTCTCCAAGTGCCTGTGGACTAGGTAAGCCACAGGTGGTCCATTTGATTGTCGCTTCAGCTTCCCTGTTTTAAGAGAAAGGGCATTGATAGGGGTAGGAGGGGGCTTTGCGTCCCCTCACTGCGGCAACGCGTGGGCTGGGGGCAGTGGCAGCGTGCTTTTGCTGTGGATGTTCCTCTCATTTCCCGCAGCAGAGCTGCAGGACATTAACTCACTGCTGCACCTCATCCTTCCATCAGTCAACTGCCCCCGGTGCCCCTCGGGCTTCCCGAGATATGAATGCTTGTATTTAGTCAACAACAGTTTAAAAAAAAAAAAAAAAACATATCCAGCTGCACTCATGACTGCTTGCAGAGTGACAAAGAGCCGTGCCGAACTGCCCTACGTGGCTGAGGTTTCTGCCGTGCCAGACCCAGCGTGTTTCCCTGGAAAGGGAATTGCCAGGAAATGCATTACTTGCACACAGTGCCAGCAAATGGCATAAATTGGTTGTTTACACGTTGGGTTGCAAAGAACTGCTTTCTCTGTTCCTAGCTGCAAACTGCTTTGCTGTTGTCACCTGTGACTGTCTGCAAACCCACTCCCACCTGCAGAGCATAGAATCATAGAGTGGTTTAGGTTGGAAGGGACCTTAAAGACCACCTAGTTCCAACCCCCCTGCCATGGTCAGGGACACCTCCCACTGCACCAGGTTGCTCCAAGCCCCGTCCAACCTGGCCTTGAACACCTCCAGGGATGGGGCAGCCACAGCTTCTCTGGGCAACCTGGGCCACTGTCTCACCACCCTCACAGTCAAGAATTTCTTCTTGAGATCTAGACAAGATCTCCCCTCTTCCAGGTTGAAGCCATTACCACTCATCCTATCGCTACCTGCCCTTGTAAAAAGTCCCTCCCCAGTTTTCCTGTAGGCCCCCTTTAGGTACTGGAAGGGGCTCTAAGGTCTCCCTGGAACCTTCTCTTCTCCAGGCTGAACAACCCCAACACTCTCAGCCTGTCCACAGCAGAGGGGCTCCAGCCCTCAGATCATCTTCGTGGCCTCCTGTGGACCTGCTCCAACAGGTCCATGTCCTTCTTATGTTGGGGGCTCCAGAGCTGGACACAGTATTTTAGGTGGGGTCTCACAAGAGCAGACCAGAGGGGCAGTATGACCTCCCTCACCCTGCTGACCACACTTCTTTTGATGCGGCCCAGGATGCGGGTGGCTTTCTGGGCTGTCAGTGCACATTGCCAGCTCATGTTGAGCTTCTCATCTACCTACACTCCCAAGTCCTTCTCCTCAGAGCTGCTCTTAATCCATTCTCTGCCCAGCCTGGATTTGCACATGGGATTGCCCCGACCCACGTGCAGGACCTTGTACTTGGCCTGGTTGAACTTCATGAGGTTGGCACGGGCCCACCTCTCAAGCCCGTCCAGGTCCCTCTGGATGCCACCCCTTCCCATGTCAACCACTCCACGCAGCTTGGTGTCATCAGCAAATTTGCTGATGGAGCATCCTTGGTGTGATGGCTGGGCAGGACACTGTGTCACAACCCATCACACCCACACCTTGTGGGATGCTGCCTAATGTGAAATGCAGATGTGATCCGGTCTCGGTGTCGAGCTCTAGCAGGCTGAACGTAGAGAGGCTTGGGAAAGATGTGTGGCCAAAAAGATGAAGAAGAGAGTGAGTTACCGTATCTGCTGCATGCAGGGTTTGGAAGAAACAGAGCTAAACACAAGCTTTTAGTAAATGGTGTTTACTACAGAGGTGGGAAGGGGAGGTGAAATATGTGTGTGTGTTTTTGCTACACAGCTGTGCGATGAGTCTCAAGGGTTCAAACAGCACCGAGGAACAGTCTGGAGCATCATTTTCTGTCCTGCTTTCAGTTGATCGATCCCATAGCTTGAGGTAAAACGCAGCACTTTAGTCTTCACAGATTTAGTTTGCTCTGTTCACAAGTAAGGATTTGTTTTCATAAGGGGATTATATTTGCATAAATACAAATGTTCAGTCATGACCCAAGGAGGATGAAACAAGTGCCTGGACAGTGGCGGTAGGGAGTAGTGAGTGCCAGGAAAAATAGCGATGTGGGTGGATGCTGGAGTGAGACAGAATAAAAGAATAAAGCCTCAATCTCAGTAGGACGTGGGAGGTTACCTGAACCTTTTTTTTTTTACAGTTTCAGTCACTGTTTTAGCTACAGAGGAGCATCCTGGCTGAGTTTCCTTTGCGGCCACTGAAGTCTGGGTCGTTACTGATTACTTTGGGCTATGCCATGGCATATCCTTGTAGGCTATAGTGTAAGCAATCTTTCTGGCAGGAGGGATCCTGCAGCCCATGGTGGCAAAAATGAGGGCAGCACTGAGCCTTTAAATTCCCCATCAGTCACGTTCGTCTCCTCTTCCTTTCCGAGGTGGTGCGTGGGGTGAATCGTTGTATCTGAGGGCAGTTTTGGTGGCTGCCTGGATTCTTGCGCTTGAGAGCTTCCTCTGGAAACGTAATTTTTGGCAGTACAACGTAAAGTAAGAGAAATAGACTGCCAACATACTTTCAGAAATTTGCCTTCTTGAATGTGGTTGCAGTATTGGAGTCGTATGTTTTAAGATGCATTTCAAGTCTCAGGCGTGTGTGGTAATCAGGCCTCCCAAAATCTTTTATGTGGGTTTTCAGTATCAAAGCTTCATAATCCCTTTTGGTCTAGCACAACTGAGTCCAGAAACGCCACATTTGTAAAGGAAAAGCAGGTGCATCCTCAGGTGGTTTCCCATGCTGTACGAGAGCTGCCCTGAACGCATCTGTGAAATTCAGACGCCAAGGCTTTGCACCAGTCCCGTAAATGCCAGAAGGACTCCTTCTCCAGAACTGTCAACCCTCACCTCGTTTGCTTGCAGCAATACACACCTCGAGACACCCAGTTCCCTGCATCGGCTTGGACACGGCAGCACCAAACGGCTGTACTTCTGCTGGCTCTTTTCGTTACCGGCCGTGAAGTGTCGCTGCCACTGAGGAATCTGGAGTGAGCGGCGGAGTCTGAAAAAGTTCAGTTTGGGGTCAAGTTTCCTGAAATAGCACCGAGTTGTGCAAGACAGAGGAGGACCTAATCCTCCTGACATGGGGAGCGGGGTCTGGATCCGACCCACTGCGCCTGCTGCATCCAGTGCTGAGTGTCTGCGAGCGTCAGCGTGGGCACTGCCGGTCATCAGGGAGAAATCTGCATCTTCCTAACGAGGGGTTCAGCTTGTACTCGCTACCGTGCTTCCCAAGCAGTCTGCACAGGTAAAAAACAGACCTGTAGGGGCTCCGGTGCCAGCGAGGGTCCAGCTGAAGGGCAGTAAATAGATGGTCCTGCAGGGGTTCCTCCCGATGCGGTCTCTGGGCTGAAATAGCTCTGTGATCACGCCGGGCCTGAGCGCGGGGGAGCTGAGGGAGGAGAAAAGCCCCCGTTTCTCATCCCAAATCTCATTCACAGGCTAAGCAGGGTGGAGGGAGGATATAGCCTGGAGCAGCCCTAAGGAGTTTTAAGGAAACTGGGAATTCAGCTCCATTTGGGGCGGTGGGGGATGCTGGTCTGGGGACTTCTGCCCTCTCTGGAGAGCACTCTGCTAGTCTAGAGATGTTCCCACTGGAGGCTTTTTTTACACCTTGAAGAGAATGACATTTTTATTTAGAGATACTGTCCCTCTACATAGACTTTTTGCATTTTGGCAACCTTTACAGCTGTCTTGATATTTAGCATTAGATTCCTTATATATTGGTGCCCTGAAACTGCACAAGCCCAGACAAATTCTCTCCCCTTTGCTCTCTCCATGCTCTCTCTGTCCCTTGTGCTTTCCTGTGTGTACATCTGCTGTCACTGGAGATCACGCTTACCGGGGAAAGCGGAGCAGCTGGCACCTCCAAGGCAGGCAGGGACTATCAGCAACTGGCTTTTGTTAGCCAGAAATACGGGATGCTGCTATCAGCTTCTTTCTGGTGTACTCTGCCTCTCATGGGTGAACCAGAGCCAGACTCAACTGCTCACCAGGGATGAGTCAAGCTTAAAAGCCCTTCAAGCCATGATCCTGCCAGCGCAGCCTGGCTACGGGAGCTCTCCTGCCCACTTGCCGGTCCCAGGCACTTTGGACTGAAGAGGTTCTTCTCTTTGGCCAGCCCTTGGACTGTCTTGGGCTGTGACCTTGCTCTTCGTTTCATAACGAGGAAATGAGTGGAAGTTTCCTTTTGCTATGGAGTGAATACGCTGACTCTGACGCGCTGCACAGTCTTGGTCAGGCAGGAGTTGCAGAGGAAGGTGGTGGAACAGATGTTCTTCTTCAGGTCCCTTTTGCTAAAACCTCTGTCTAGATCAAAAGCTCCCTTTGTTTCTAAAACTGGTCTTATGCCTTGATTTCAGGATTCTGTTGAACAAGTACAGCTGAAAATAATGTGACATCTCATGGTCAAATGCACACAGAGCAATGCAAAAGGCAGAGCCTTTGAGCTGTTTTTAAATAAGTGTGTTTCTTGCATTGATAACAGTGCAGCCAGGGGAGAATTTCAGGCACGAGGAGTGCAAATCGAGAGCCTTGCTCTCAGACACTGGAAAAAAATCTGATCAGGGTGACTGCCAAAGCAAAGGTGGCACAAAGATGGGCTTGCAGACTGCAGTACATTAGTGGCAAATAAAAGAAGAGACTTTGTAAATAATATAGACTACTTCCAACAGGCAACAACTGCTTTGTTTCTGTTCTGGTTTTGATCCTTTTTAAACGGGACCCCTTGGCACCACAGGCAGGTTTTAGGAGAGCTGTGTATCCTTCTTGGAGGTGCCCACCTGCCTCAGAGGGTGAGGCTGCGGTGGTGGGAGGTAAGGCAATACCCTGCTCCTGTAGTGCAGATGAATGCCAGAAGTTGGCCCTTTTTAGTGGGGCAGTAGCCCTTGGAGGGGCAACATGAGTCACCCCCACAGTGGCAGCAACACTTTGGGTCACATCTCGCTTTCCCAGGAAGGGTAAGAAAGTCTCCAGGCTTCCTCTGAAGAACAAGAGGAGCACTGAAGGATGGGAGGGCTCAGAAACTGATGTGCAAGGGATCCCCAAGCTCATGGTCAGGCTACTGAGGTGTCATTACATTATGGATCTTCCTTCCCAAGCCCTTCCCATGGAGCTTAGAACGTTGTAGCATGGCAATGCAGGACATTGGACTCCTGTCTGCTGGAGCATGCAAATGGCAAGGATACCTCAAAGGCTAGGTGCTTCTGGCACTGCCCCACCATCAAAGGTCATCGTAGTTAGGGTACGTACCCATGTTTGGTATTTGGTTGCTTGTTGGCTGGCCCTCGTCCTTGTTCTTGGAGGATACGAAGATGCATGTCCACTGCCCACCCAAAAAACATGCCCCTGGAGGCTTCTAAATGGCAGGCCTGCCTGGGATTGCAGTCCAGGCAGCAACTGTGGTTCCCTGCCTTTTCTTCTCATAGGGTGACATGCATCTCCCGAAGACTGGTCTGCAAGATGGGGAGGAAAACTCTTCAGCCACCTCAGTGTCAACAGTATCTTATGTCCCTAAACTGTGGGGACTTGGGATGTGCTTCTCTGATGAACTGCACCTCCAGCTCATTTTGGGGCTCATTGCTGTGCTTGTGCCCAGGAACTGGAGATGACTTACAAGGGATGAATATATATGTTCTCAGAAAAGTTGGTAAAGCTGAAATGAAAACTGTAAGCTATTCCTGGTGCCAGATCTACAGAGGTGGCTGGTTTAGGTCCTTAACTTATGTTTATAGGCAGAAAACAGAGTTTAAGCTAATACGTGCGAATACCTTTCTCCTGGGATGTTTTTTGAGTTTTTTTTCTCTTTTGACTGAAGATCTCAAAAATAGTAAGAAAATCAGAGGATGGGAAAATCTTGGTGGGTTTGTAAATGACTTAGAGGAAAAGGTATAGAAAACAGGGCACGTCTGAGTCTGGGGATGCTGAAGCGTTGCTGAAGTTCCTTTTGTTCTCTAATGACAGAGAAGTCTGCCAGTCTTGGCTCTGCTGCGAGCTTCGCTCTCTGTAATTAAAAATCAATTAGTATGTTTAGCAATTATCTAATTAACTTACTAAAGCTATCATGTTAGATTCATATCCAAACATGCCTCTAAATTGTATGTGTTAGTAATAATGCAAATGATGCATTTATTGCTCATGTAAGTTCGAATTAATTGAAGCGCGTGACATTTCTGTTAATTTTGCACGTGCCTAATACATTGTACTTGGGGATCTTTGAATAACCAATTAGGATCATGAAAACTTTGCTGGCAACACAATTTTGCAAGTACACTGTACGTAGGATTTGCCCCCTGAAGCTCAAGCATGAGAAATAGTGCAAAATGATCCCTGACATCAGCATCAGGGCGGGTTAACGTTGCAGGAGAGGTAAACTCAGTGCAATTTGACTGTCCCTGGGCTTACTCTCAGGTAAGTTGGTGGCCCAAAGGACCGAGAACCAGGCTGTGCCTTGAGCAACATGCCCAGTTTCCCCCCGCCTGGCTAGTGGTCTTGCACCCACTACTTCTCTGTTTCGTTCAGATCTTCGTGCAGCAAAAACCATGTCCTGACCTGCTGTATTCACAGCACTTACCGCGGGTATCTGCTCACAGCTAGATCCTCTCAGCAGTAATAGAAAAACTCTCTGGTGCCAAGGACCCCGTTGTTTCCTGCATTCAGAGGTGAGGTCGAATTCATTATTGAGTTAGCATTTCGAAAGCTATCTATTAAGCTAGCTTAGGTAGTTTTCTCTGCTGCAGCTCTAACCGGTAAAAAGAAAGGGAAAAAAAGAGGAAAACATCCATCTTTTTGCAACTAGCTCTAGAACGGGAAGTGGGAACGGCTTTTACAGCCTCTCTTCTTCCTGAAACTACCCAGCCCTCTGCTGGGAACCTTGTGGCTAAATGTATTAATGAACAGGGTGTATAGGAAGGTAAAATAGCCTCGTAATGTGCGCCTGTGGCTTTGCAGAGCCAAACATTTGTTTAGTCAAGCGAACTTAATGGCTTGAGTGTTTGCTAATGGGAATTAGAGAAAATCCGGAGCAAAATGCAAGAGCGAATAATACAGACCCTATTTCAGAAGGTGGTTTCGGACTGTCAGTCTGGATTACAGGGAAGGCTCCCTGTGTGTTCAGGCAGAGTGACTAAAAGATGACAGATACTGTTGGTGACGTTGTCTGGAGCTCATCCCCTCTGCAGCTTTGGGATAGTTGCAACTACAGATGTTGTCAGACAGTAATAAAGACAAAAGGCGACGCTCCTGTAGAGCCTCAACTCTCTGAAAAAAAAAATTGGTGAAGCTCTAGAGGTTTTGCAGACCTTAAACCAGTGCTCTTCTCTCCCTTTGATGATGAGAGCAGTTTCCAAATCTGACATCTGTGTATTCAGCAGCTTCAGCACTACTGAGCAGGATTTACCGAATCAGTGTGCACTTCAAAGCTGGTCACTTCTACCTTATTAATAGCAAGGAATGTGGCCAGAGAGAGAGAGAGCACGTAGCCACTAAACGGTGGTGATGAAGCCATCTGATTGGCTTCTTAAATTCCCTGGGAAACGTTTGTCCTTGGTCAGAGTAGGCTTGGGTTGTTTGGTGATGCGGAAGCCAGAGCTGCGTGAGAGGTAATGGTGTATGTCGGATGCCTGCGTGAGTTATTCCCGTCTGGACTCCTATGGAAGGCGGCTATCTTAGATCCTTCAAGTGGTTAAAAACCTCTAAGGTGGAAAAAATGCAATAGAAAGGGCTCTCCCTAAGCATAAAGTGAGATTTGTGAAGGTCTTTAGGTGCCTAAAGTCACAGATAGATATTTCCGAAAAAACCTGCACCCAGCAGTGGGTGGAAAGGAGAGTGGAGAAGAAATAAGAGGGAGTTCAGAATATGAGTAAGGAGATCTGAGTTAGCAGGGTTGAAGAGAAGATGGGAGGCAGGTAAAGAGGTGACGGTCCAGATTTCTCCAAGCAGGACTGGTGTTTAAGAGCATGCTTAGACCCAGTGTCTGGTCTTGAACAGGGACGTGACTCCAGTGTCCTGGAAGCAAAACACCTCCGTGGGGTGGCAAGGGGACACAGCCGGGCTGGGGACGGGGCTGCTCGGAGGGGCAGGAGGAGGAGGTGACAGTGGTTCTGGGGATGGCTGGGAAGAGAAAGACAAGAGGCAGCCAGGTTAATAAAAGTAACCAGACTTTAAAGAGAGGTCTGATACAATTGTAATTTCGAATTAAAATCAGACACCAAAATCTAAGAAAAAGGTTCTGTGTTCAGCCATTGTAGTGCTGTAAAGCCGTGGCTCTGAGGACTGTCCAAACAAGTGTTTCTTCACCAGCAGTTATGGGGCTGTGAATTGTATGCAACGTCTTTAAAGCAGATACAGGTTTCTGCTTTATGCCACTTTATGCAAGATACATCATTTTGCCAAGAAATATGCTCTTCCATCCTCAGGTCCTGACATCTTAAATGGTATTTAATATTATAATTGTTGTTGAGAAGGAAACCAAACATTTCTTCAGTATACCTGACCCCTTATGGCACTTAAAGCTTTTGGAGTTAACAGCAGGCACTAAAACAGGTGACTGATTTTATCATCCTTAACATCTTGCTGACATTCACAGGCTTCTGCCAAATGCACTTTCTGTGTTTGGTGTTTCGTAGATACATGAGATGCTCTTAAAAATTTATAAGTGCTTGTTACAAAAGACACAGTCTTCCAAGAGCAGAAATCTACTAACTCGCGTTCCTGTTCTGCCACCCAGAATAGAAAATGCATTAAGGTCTGTTTAAAGTTTTCATCGTTTTCTTTGTGGTTGCTTTACAACCTGCAGGAGCTGCTGAATTGTGTCATAAGTTTGGAATAATTTGAAGGTTGTCTCCAAGAAGTAAGCAATTATCCTATTTGCAGCTCCCTGTTTGCAGTGTGATCTCCACTATAGCAGCAGGAGAATGCAGTTTTGTTTGTGGGTCTGGAAACACTGGCAAGGGGCAATAGAAACAATAAATTAAACCTAAAACCATTTCTCAATTTTAAAAAAGTGACCAGGAAGAAGCCCCCTTTTCTCTCCCTCCAGACCACTATAAGGTCACTTCTGTTTGGGAATATGTCTCTTGTGGGAACTTTTCCTCAAAGGTTTGATCCCAAATCCTGATGTCTCCAGTAATTCACCTGGGGAGTCTTTGAGCACCTTTCTAACACTTACTGCTTCCGCGTGTTGCGCGGTCCCTAAATAATGCATCCTCACTGCATCTCTCTGCAGGGAGCAGGCGGTTCGTTTCGCAGGCAGAAGGCTGCATTTAGAAAGACAAAGTAATTTAACCGAGGCTATATATCAGGTCACTAGCACAGCTCAACCTCATCTGCTATTATTCTCCAGTGTTTGTTCCTCGTTGAATGCTTCATTTTTTTAGCGTAGTGGAAAAAGGATTAAAGCTATAAATGCTTGAGGGAGAACGGAGGTTTTCTTTCTTCTGTTTCCCCTCTCCCTCTCCAGTAAGCTTTTGCCACACAACTGCTACTTACTTTAAAAGTACCACGTAAAAGTAATGTAGAAAAAAAACTAAAAGGAGTTGACTTTAAGAGGAATTAATCTCCTGTTATATACCTAAAAAGGTGCTGAACAATTCTGAAGCCTGGCCTGGGCTGTGATCCCAAACGCTCAGCAGACCGGCCCGTGACTGATGTTCCCATGCCATCGGTTTTCCCCTGGGCTATTGGTGACAAGTGACTACGGGCTTGCTAGGATAATCCTTCTGGTGGCTTGGTACTTAACCATACCACTGGTACCAGGCAACCCTCCTTCTCCAAGCCCCTCAAAACCCACTAAAACCCCTTCTCAGTTCTGCACTATGTTCACAAATCCATGTTTAATTGAGTTACCAGCCTTGCAAGTATCTGTGCAATTATTATCCATAGGTGGGATAGCAAAATTGTAGGATTTTTCTGTTTCTCTCTGGGCTCAAAGGCGAGAGCCTGCAGGGGTTTGGAGGATGGGGAGAAACGCCTGGAGCTTGCTGCCTCTGTCTGTGCTCTGTGTTTGTGACTGCTGAAGCCCTAGCAGCAGCTAACGTACTGACAACGAAGGGCTGCTCGATAAATCCCTGACCAGCTCTTCTGGCTTGCATGAAAGCTAAAATCATGCAGCGATTTCCAGTCCTGGGGTTGGGGTGAGCTGGCTCCTGAAGGGCTGCTGAGCCATCCAGGAAAAGGTGGTAGAGCTAATAATAGTCAAACGTGCAACTTGGATAAGAAAATGAGAGCTTCCAGCTTCGATTCTGGGTGGCAGGATGAGCTGGCCAAGAACGTGAAGGTAGAAGGTGACTTATGAGCGTGACCACGAAATACAGAGGTCACAGTCTGTGGTAAGGCTATGGAAGAATAGAAAGTACAGCAAATGGAAAAAAACCACCTCCCAAAAATCAAGAAAAAAAACCCACCAATGACCTTCAATAGGGTAAAGTCCAATAAACCCAGAACTGGTAGGTAAGATCCTTTGGGAAACAAGCCCAAATGAAAAAAGGAATTCAGGAAAGTTGGCAGTTCTTTAAAACTGCTGTAAGGGCAAACGTACAATCCATCCCGATGCCAAGGAGCAATAAGAAGGGTAGTGAGAGACCACAGTGGCTAAATCATGAGCTCTTTTATTGACTCTGAGCAAAAAGGAATTGTACAGAAAGTGAAAAGTGGATCAGGTCTCTGAAAAACAGAGCGGAAGAGAGTACTAGGAGCAGAGAGGAAAAAGCAGAAAGACAAAAGCACAAAGCGAGGGTCAAGTAGAAAGGCACTCAGAAGTGCGGTGTACAGCTGCATGAGCTGCAAGAGGAGGCCCAGGAAACTTCTGGTTCACGACTGGATGAGCGCAGCGGAGGGAATCACAGATGGTGCCCTCAGAGATGGCCGGCGCGCCCAGTGCTTCTCTTCCCTTCCATCTGCGGAAAACAGCGACAGCCGACGCAGTTAGCAAAGCGCTAAGTACTCCGGCTAAAAGAGGGAAAAAACTTATAGCAAAGTATTTGGGTAAGGTAAATGTTGTTGAACCAGGCTGGTTTGATAGCACTATTTTGCTCTCACTGAGCTCGCCGGGTGATCCTTGGCAGTAACCGGTGAAGAAGATGGGAAGGGGTGGCTCAAGATTGGAAACAGACTAGCAAAATGAGGGATGAAATTATATCTGGGGTCTCCTTAATTCTTGGAGCAGAGGGCTGACCCCAAACAGGTCTCAAAAGAGCAGGGCTCTGCACCGGAGGTGATGTCACTAGAACTGTCCCCATTTACAGCACCTGAGCCTCTTGGGGTTTCCGTTAGTTTAACAGGAGCCAGTGGTAAATATAAATCAATACGTAGCTGTGAGCTTTCCATTTGCTTGTCCCTATCTCAGCTTTACTAGATAAAAAATATATTTTGAAAGGTCAGTGCTTGTGTTTTAACTGTAAACCAAAAATACCTTCCTGGAGAAACATTAGAGGCGTAGTTTACCATTGCAGACTTTACACGGAAATCCTGTACAGAAGCTCCTTGGGAAGTTCACACGTTCACGCTCACCCAGAAGGTTTCAGCAAAGCAAAGAGCCGTGGTGCAGCATTGAAAAACCACCGCTGCATTGGTAGGCATTAAATTGCAGCAGGAATGCATGGCTGCTCACCAGGTTATAGCTACGTTGTGCGTGTTGAAAAAAAAGGTATTTTTCTGGCACTTTGCTAACTAAAGGCTCTGTTGGCAGCTGTCTCCAGCAATCGGGGAAAACCTTCCCCTGCAAATACCGCAGCTGACCGTGGGTATAGAAACGCGGTTGCCCAGGGAGTGTGTGTGCAATGGGCTGCACGAGTCTGACAAATGAAGCAGATGCTTGTTCTAATTGAGTAACCTGACCAGAAGTAGAGCCTTTATAATAAAGCCAGATGTATCAGCCAAGGCTCCCCTGGGACGCTTTTCTTCATTGTGGGGAGGAAGAGGAGCCTGGGAGAAGCAATACTGGCAGAAGTGATTTTTCTGTCACTAAAGCTGAATCCCAGCCTTTCGGTAGACATTATCTGGGAGCAGGGAAGATACTCCTACACTGCTGTACTCCTTTTCCTGCTCCCCACCAGGTCCATCTCCGGTGTCATGCAAAGGCCTGACGAGTCCAGGTTTCCGTGCGTAGCCAGATATTTGTTCTTGCTGGCAGGGTTATTGGTGAGCTGACTGCCTGATGGGCTGGCAGATGCTTTGTGTGCAGGGGTAATAAAGGGAAGCGTCTGCAGATGAGCAAACTTGGGTCTGGGATCCATTTTCTCATATTTATTCCCACTGTTTTCCCTTCACAGCACAACTGAATGTCACGGGTGGTATTTTCCTCTGGAGAGGAAATGTAGAGGAGAGGCGTGTGGAGGTCTATTTAAACATCTCAGTAAATGGATGAATTTTTCAGTTGTATTTTTCCTTGATAAAATTTCATCCGCTTACAATGGTATCAAGCTGCGGCATAACATAGCTGCACATCTGCTCAGAGCCGTTCTGAAACAAATGTGGTCTGCAAAAATGTCGGCACGGCTGCAGCCACTCACATTTATGAAGGATGGCTAGGAAGGGAAACAGGGAGAATGACTGGAGACCAAAATCAGTCCTGCTAAGCGCCACCTTTCCATGAGAAGACTGCAGGACAGCTGCTAGGGCTGTTACGGATGGTTTTGTTTCTCGTGCGTGGTGACGTCCCCCAGAGCTTTGCCTTTGGCATCACCCAGATGACCCGTTTCATGGCCTGATGTGTCAGGAAGGCGTTAAGCTGGAAGGAGGCAGTGGACGAGCAAACAGGGGCTGAGTTATACTCCTGCCCTTGCGCTTCTCGTCCTTTGTGTCCCAGAGCAAGTTGTGTAGCCCTACTGTTGCATGCTTTGGAGGAGAGACTCAGCCGGCTGGGGCTCTCACGGTGCAGCATGCTGAGGTCCTGAGCGTGGGCACAGAGCCGCTCCGCTCTAGCGCCAGAGCAACAGTTTATGTTTTCCAGCATCGGGGTTAGGTGAGCTCAGTGTCACCCCTGAGCCCAGAACAGAAATGCACGTGTAGTCTGTTTTATCCCCTCCCCTTGCTGGTTGCATTTCATTTACGTGGTAAAGCCGCAGGATACAGACACGTCTAGGAGCCTGAAGTTGTGGCAGTCATATGCCCAAGACACTTTATCCTCTGTGAATCCTCCAGTGTCTTTCTGACCCAAGCGTGCAAATAAGATGCTGAACAACATCGCTGCGGGAGTAAATACCTCATAACCAAGCAGGTGCCTCACTGTTCGTTTGTGCCCGTGTGAACATTTATGATTTTATTTCATAATGGCATTGCAGTGAGCTGCGCCTGTACAAATAGGAAATTAAATCAGATGGTGATGTAAACCTGCAGAGGAGAACAGGCAGCTGTAATAGTTCTTTATTGCTTATTTCATCTGCTGTTGCATTTTGCCATCGTCTGGTGCTTAGTGAAGTGTATGATTTATTCATAGAAGACACTGTCACAGCCAAAGGGTTGTACAATAAACCACTGACAAGGCCTATGCCAAAAGCCATTAGGAAAAGAGAACAATAATCTAGACACAAAGTATTTACAGACCAAGTTGTCTTTAATTTAAAATCCTTTACCAAGGGTTGATGATAATTACATCACATTTCAAATCAGCCAATACTGACAGGCTTCTGTGTTTTCCCCATTGGTATTAAAAAATCTGCAATAATTGAAATCTGCTTTAAGAAGCCACAACAAATTAATGTCATCTTAAGGTCATTGAAGCCCTCATGCATGCTGCTGCGAGCCAGATTTTGCTTACTTAATCTTAGTGCCAGGCTGGCAGAGGAGTTGGAATGACAGGTACATGCTTAATATGGCTATTGGGCTGGATCCTGACTGCGCGCTTTCTTTCTCCTCTTCCTGCTGCTTCTCTCTCCCTCCCCATACAGAGGTATTTATATATATATATGTTTAAAATATTTATATATATACACACACACACACATGCTTTTGCTTCTTTGTGAAGGGATGAGGTATCTTACTAATGCAGGGATGGAGAGATGCTTTAAAGTCTGTAAATCCACTGGAATTCCCAACAGGACCGTGCCTTGGAGGACTGCTCTTCCCCTTGTGGCTCCCTCTTTGCTACAGTTCTGTCTTGATCACTCCCTGCTACAGATTATTTTAGGAGGCTCCGAGTGCCGGGGATATCTCTGTGGATTCAGTGTAATCCAAGAGGATGAAACATTGATATCAAAACGCACAGGGGCGATGGGAGGGAGGTGTCAGTTCGCCATCCTTCCCTTTGCTTACCTACACACCAGCGCACGTTTGGAAACGCAGCTGTGCAGATCCAGCTTTTCAGTAAATGGGAAATGGCAGAAAAG
The DNA here is from genome assembly GCA_013397275.1 of Burhinus bistriatus. Lineage (NCBI taxonomy): Eukaryota > Metazoa > Chordata > Aves > Charadriiformes > Burhinidae > Burhinus > Burhinus bistriatus. Next base: position 503,650 of record VYXH01005788.1, on the reverse strand, counting down.
AGGCTCATTGTACAGCCCCTGTGCCACGGACCCTGCGGCAGCGGTGTCCCTGCAGGCTTCTGCCATGGGCAGGTCCCTGTGTCACATCTCACTTTGGGCTGTCAAAGTCTTGATTGCGTTTCTCATCGTTTCGGAGCCCATGCTCAAGAACAGCCTTCACAAGCAGAAGTCACTCTGGTCTCTGTGCTGTGATGGGAGGGGAAGCCCCGGGGAAGGCGTTCACAGCACAGGGCTTGTCTTAATAACGGGAATTTTTGGAGATGCTGCAGACAGGACTATGGCTTTCCCCCACACTAAGATGTCTCGCTGAGACATCTCTCTGAGACAGGGCGAGGGTGCCCACGCTGCACATATCCATCTGGAAGACAGACTCGTTTATTTTTTTGAACATTATTTATTATTTGCTAGACAAGGACATTGGTGGCAGCACATCAGACACGGGAGACAGAAAAACCTTTGGTACCTGTACGGCATTAGTGAGATCTTACTAGAATAAAGCAGGTTTTAGTGATCACTTTGTGAAAGGTAAATACCTGTATTCTTCACAAATGGTATTCCTTTTTGACAGAAGCCCTGAATTTCACTGTGCCATACTGCTTCCTCTAAGAAATAGGGGCAGTTTGTGTCATTGAGGGTGGCTGCCTGCACTGTCAGTGTTTGGAGGTGGAGATAACTCCTTGCCCTGTGTTTGTTTAACCCAATTCCCGTAAAATCTTGGCTTGCCAGCCCAGAGATGACTGGGTGCTCCAGCGTCCATACCAAGAGTCATGGAGAAATGAGGGGATCCCATGCTGCAAAACCACATTGTTAACATTTTCAAAGCTCATGTAACGCCACGTGGGTCGAAAAAAGCTAAGCCCAGATACAGAGAGTGGATGGTGAAGAAGAGCAACTGAGTCATCCCAAAGGCAGGAGTGGAAGGCCACTGCTTTGGAGTGGAAACTGGACATTTAGATTTTTTCCCAGTCTGCTAAAGCTGTGATTCTTCCTGCACTGACTGTTCTTGGAACAAAATAATGGAGTACAAAATGCAGATTGCCTGAGCATAAAAACGTAGCAGAGTTTTGTGTAGGTTTGTTTGTTAAAGGTTTAATGCCATCAGGTGTCCCTACACGGGTCCCTACCAACATACATTTCATGACGTTTTATCGCTACTGTTTGGAGACAATAGAAGGAAAATTAGAAGGAGTCCGGTCTGCCTCCTTTGCCAGTGCAAGCTGGTGGATGATGCAGTGCAGCATGCAGGTAGCTGCTATGCAGGTGTTTGCAGTTGCAGGGTTTTGACGATTGAGAGCAGCATATCCATTGCTCAGCGTCTGCTCTCAGGAGCCCCATGGAAGAGGAAGGTGAAGTGCGGTCTCTCGCTAATATTTACCTTCGCTATAACTTTGTTCTTGCTTTATTTCTCTGTGATCTCAGATGTTGCAGAGCTGTAAGGAATTGTTAAGGACTTTGAAAGAGCACGCTCTGGTTTCTTTGTGATGTACAACGAAATCTGTAGGAGTAAGAAATCTGTTGGTAAATCCAGTAATGTAAAAAGCCCTTTAATTAGCAGCCAACCTAATGAAAGTAGTCCTCCTCGGCAACAAAATACATCTAGAGGTCTGCCTCTGAGTGGGAATGCATGTTGTGTTTATGGTCCCTTCTTGAAAGATTTTGAGGGTACTTTTGTTGTAAAATATAACACTGTTCTCTAAAGAGTTTAAACAGTCTTTATTATTCCCAGCAGTTCTGCAGGGAAACTCATGTCCTTTGAACAGAATTTGTAGCATATGCAGCAGATTTTGTCACACCTCCTGCTCAGCAGATCTCCAAGCTGGGTTAGCCATGGCCATGCTTGGGGACAGGAATTTAGCCTGGATCGACCTTTGGTCTGACCCAGTGTGGTCATTCTTGTGTTTAAATCACCTTTAGAATAATATTTCCAAGGAGTTTTCAGCAGCTGACGCAGGCAGGCTGGGAAGGGAGCTGGGGTGGTGAACACCAGGGTGACTCTGCTCACCCTACCAGGGTTGGAAAAGACTTTGAGGATGATTGTTTCATAAATTCATTTGAACATCATGAATTCTTACTCTTCTGTGCAAAATGGTTTTACACAGCAGGTTTGACTAGGTGCTGGTACTGAAAAAAATTGAGCGTTCAGGTGTTTAGGCACACAAGCTCCTAAACATTCAGAAAGATGCTCCTGATATGAACTCACAAGTCTACAGGAGTAGAAAAGTCCAGTTGGAATTTTTATTGAATGCTATTTTTTAAAAAAAGCGAACAGAAATCTCCACCTCCTCATGATCTCTGAAATAAGTGAATTTTTTCCGTTTGGGATAGTTGCCACAAGCAAAAGCTGAGGGGTCTGGCCATATTTGTGAGCACAGGGTGCAACCAGAGTCTCTGGTTCAGAGAGAGGGTTGGGACTTGTCCCTTTGGGGTACTGCGTGGCCGTATCAGATGCTGTCACCAGTTGGGCCATGGCCACCCACACCAGGGTCTCCTCCGGCAGTGGTGGGAGGAGACGAGAACTAAACTTTACCCAGAAATGAAGGCTCTTCCCCCTTTTCTCAGCAGCTGGTAGAGGTCTGCAATGTCTCCTGCTTCGGGGGATGTTTGCAGGGCTCCAGCAGAGATTTCTTCTGGAGCTTATGCTGCTTCTCCAACACAAGGCAGCACTGAGCTCTCCTAGGAAGGCACTAATGCTAAAAATAGGCCAGGAGAGAGCCAACAAAACCCACTCATACAAAAGCATGAAAATGCTCCCGCTTCTATCAGAAATCTCCATTCATCTCCTCTCTGAGGCTGAGGGACTGTCCCGTTCTTGTGGTCTTCATCCTTCTTCCCTCCTACCTGTCCCCCAGGTCCCTCGTGTGTCTCAGGGCTCGGTGTGAATATAAGCAAAACCAGCGTCTGCCTCCACCCGCAAGGATTACGAGGGGACAAAATGTAAAGAAAGAGAAAAGAGAAAAGAAATTGATATTTTCTGGCAATAACTGTCACCACCCGAAGCTGGCATATCGACAGGGGTGGGTTTAGTAGAGCTGCGGATGCTGCCACTGTTTCTCACATCTTGTCTGTCTTAAGCCGGTGGCTGTGGGATGGGATTAGGTTGAAACGCCAGCCTGGCACCGTGGCCGGTGCACCCTGGGGACCAGGCAAACCCCAGCCTCTCCCCCTGCTCATTTCTGAAGCTCCGTATCTGAAAATGAATCCCTGCCTCCGCTGGTTTCCACACTGATTATTTGGCAGGGGATTCTGCCTTGCCTACTGTAGCTTCCCCCAATGTCTTCAAAAATTACATTCACCAGCCTACTGTTTTTCATCTGCGAGCATCACACACTTTAAAGGACTTTCGCTGTAAAGAGTTTTCTCCAGCCACTGTTTTCAACAAGCGTGAGATGCTGATAGCTTCAAAAATCCTTCTTGGAATATGGCATTAATATTTGATCTTCACTGAAGCCAAAGAGTTGTCTGACTTCTGCAGACAATGCAGAGGATAATAAAGCTTTTGTTTGTTCTTCCCGCAAAAAAAAAAAAAAAAAAAAGGAAGCTTCGTTTTGGCTGATGTAAAGTGAATGCTAATGAAGGCGCTTGTTAGTGGAGAGGCTGCAGCCAAGCTCTCCACTTACAAAAATTTTCCAGAGCTCTAAATAGAGGAGAAGGTGGAGGAAATCTGCACGGCAGTGGGAGTATCCTGCCACCGACTGATTTGTACGGCTCTAACTTTCTGTACGTGTGCATTTCCAGAACCTCACTCGGAAAGGGAAAATGCCACAGGTTTGAGGTAATGCTTCAGTGAGGATGTGTTACTGTATCAAAATCAGAGAATCGTTTAGGTTGGAAAAGACGTTTAAGGTCATTGAGTCCAGCCATAGACCTAACCCTGCTAAACCATGTCCCTAAAATTCAAGTATTCAAGTAAGTAAATAACCCGTTTTCACAGTAAACAATTTTTTTTTGTGGACTGGTGAGGGAGAGGATTTTCCTGAAGTTTGGTCAGCAAAAGTTCTCCTCATTATTGTGGTATTTCTATCTTGAAAAATAAATAAAATAAGCAAAGGCTGATGTAAAAAAATTTACTAAAATAGCACAAGTCTGCTATGAAGGCTGAGGACTTACATACCTGCCTGTATTCTGAAAATTAAGATTTTTATCTCTCTTCTCTCACTAGAATTTCAGCTTGACAATTCAGCTGCTACATTTTAAGAGATTACTGTCCGTTTCCTTTCACTAGGAGGAAGGGCCCATCACCCTGTGCTTGCCCACAGATGAGCCCAAATAACAGGACATCCCGTCCTGCACCCCTGCAGGAGAGGGCTGAAGCTTCTGCTTGTAGCGGTGGTTGGTTCCTGGGAAAAAGGAGCACCGGGTAAGTTACAAGAACATCCTTGATTTTTATATTTTTTGATGCTATATTCTTGATCTATATCCTTCCTGTTGTGCTAATGCTAGAAGTGTTCGGGTTTTAATTACTTCCTTGCTATAATAAAAGGGAGGGGGGTGGGAAGTAGCTATGAAGACAGGAGTGGGAAGGCTTTTGGCAGGAGGAAAGGAAGGAGAAGGAAAGTTACTGCCTACTTAGAAAGTAATGATATGAGCAATTACCACTCTGGTGTAAATGAGGTGATCTCAAATGAGAAAGTCACTTCTGAGATATCCGTAGCAAATGTATCTTTCAAGGATGGGACCTTCTCCAAAAAGCGTTTTAACAAAGTGTTTTTTATGGGAACAGTTTTATCTTTGGATTGGGAGAAAAACATGCAAAGTCTACTGTTTCCGAGCAGAAACATTTATAGTGTTAAAATAATGCTGAGCCAATTTTCTGGAAATCTCAATTATTTTCCCTTTGTAGATTATAAAGTCAGCCGAGGGTCTGCTCTAATGCCTATAAAAGTCATTGGGAGATTTTGCATTAACTCTCCGGAGAGCCGGATCAGTTTGGTTCTCAGCTGCAAAGCCTTTAAGCTTTGCTATTTTTGAGCTTTGTGAAAGTAAGTTTTACGCATTGGTAAATTGTACCCTGTGAGTTACAGCAGGTTGGTGCTAATTTTCCACAAGCATTTTGGGGAGAAATAAGATATGCAAGTAGGACCTAAAATTCAAATGTAAAGGACCAAGCATATCTTTGCTGTTGTGCTAAAAGTAATGCCAGGTAAGTGCTTTGTTTCATTTCAGTTTTTACATCGTATAGTTGAGACTGGGAAGTGATTTACGGCAAAAAGCTTGTCCATGTAAGGAGGAGTTGCCTCCCACAGCAGTCGTCCCCTGTGTTATTTAGTGGCTGCAGTTCTGGAGTTTTAGAAATGGGTTGCCAGATTTTTCTCTCCAGCTATCGAGAGGGACATTTCTCAGTTCTACCTTTGTCTGTATTGAGTAATTACAGGACGTTTTTGCCCTTCATGAAGACTTTTGCTTTATTATTCACTGTTTATATTAGGGTAGAGTTTAGAGGCTTTATCCAGTTTTAGGGCTTCACCATGGCAGGAGATGTGAAGGTCTCTAGCGAGAGCCGCTCCTTGCCCTAAGAGTGTGTGTGCTAAAGGACTAGGCTTTTAGGGATTGGTTGGACAAGCGGATTTTTCACAGAAAATAAAGATACAGGGATGCTTTAGCATGTCTTTGTAGCAGGAGGTCCAAAAACTCTCTCTTTACTCCCGGGTATTTTGGCCAAATAAAAGCGCTCTCTATAAATCTTGCCTTCCTGGGGGCTGGTTACCAGTAATGAAGCGGTTGATGGTCTGGTCCTCGCCAGCGCAGCCCCCGGCGAGGCTGTCGTGGGTTGGGCGGATGGAGAGGTGTCCAGGGGTGGGTGTCCGTGCCCGGACACACACGCACTCACGCGCGCTGCTCTGTAAACTGGGCAGACCAGTACTGCGATGCCTGCCTGCAGCCAGCCCTCTGATTTACCAACATTCACCATATTTTCTGCTCTGCTCGATTCCTCTCAAATGTCCCAGCTATGCAAATACTCCTGAAGGCAAGTTTCCACTGGGAACAGATGGACACAGAGGAGCAAGAGCTGCTGGTGCCAGCAGAGCTCGACCAGTGATGAATTTGCTCCGTTATTTTCGCTGTGGTCTGAAATGTGCCATCGTCTCTTAGGCAGTAGTATTTGCTTCCCGGCTCCCTGCTCGCCGGCTTTTCAAGCTCTGATAAAAATCAGCCTGCGGGTAAGCCTACTTCTACCCGCGTCCTCCAAGCTGGCTCCAGTGTGCTGTAAACGCGGGCTTGTTCCGCCTCTACAACATAAATAAAACCGGAGCTCTCTGGCCTGGGTCTGGCGGCTGGGGGAAAACTTATCGTGTTCCGCTTCATTTCTACCCGGACTCATCTGAAAGCACGGTCTGGACAAAAGCAAACGGCGTGATTGAAGAGGCTGTCCTCTCTGCACTCAGCAGTCCTGTCGCCGGAGTCGTTTTTTTAACCCGTGCTTCTCTCATGTTCAGTGGAAAAAATGTGAATTAAAAGGAAGTCCCACCCCTCTTCCCAAAGCCACAGCACCCGAAGTGGCTGTGTGACGAGAGCCGTCATTCATGTCCTCTTTGCCCATCGCACTGGCCTGAGCATCCTTCTCGCTTTCCTTCCCGCCTCTGCCGTCCTTTGCACAATGCACCAGAGCCCCAAAAGACTTTCCTGCTATTAGCAATTCTATTGTCGTTGCATAAAGCACATCCTTCGCAGGCTTTTCTGGGAGAGAGTTGACTTAAAAATCAATCTTGGTTTTACTTTTTTTGTCAAGCACCTGGAATGGTTTTGACAGGTAATTTCAGGGAAAATGAAAAAGCAGTCCCATAAAAAAATTAAAAAAAAAAAAAAATAAGAAAAATGTATATCGATGCACTCAAGCCTGAATCTGTGGGAGTTGTCACCATGAAGCCCGGTGGCATGTGGCTCGGCTGTGGCTGGGACAGGCAAGTCCCACCTGCAGAGGTGATGGCCAGTGGGCACAGGCGGTGCTTCGCCCTGCTCCCCCGGTGTCCTGCCCAACACGCAGCTGATCCGGACTCCTGCCCTGCGACAGCCTCAGCGTCTGGTTGTGGCACGGCCGGTGCACCGGCGTGATAGACACCGACAGAATTCATGGGGGAGCATCCCAGAATGGAATCACGGCTGCTTTATTTTAAATGGCATTGATGGAAAAAGCTTTGCCTCGTTATGCTTGGATGAAAGAGAAAGGGCTGAAGGTGCCTGGTGGGCAGTGGGTTGGGCTGTCTGAGCCAGGGAGCCTGGGCAGAACAGAAGTTGTTAATATTCCGCTGTGTTCTTGTTTGTTTTCGGAGTGCAGCATATGTTGGGGGGAGGAAGGCACGTTGCAGGCACGGTCGCTGCTTCACAGGCATATTGCGAGATGTGTGTGGGCGGCACAGTTGCCAAGAGAGTCTTGGTGATGTCTCGTAACGAGAAAATATCTTAATTTAGTAGCGAGGGGCCTGACGTATGTCGTGGAAGTTCAGGGCAATGCCAGCCATGTAAACACGCTTTGGGATAAATTTCTCGCTCCGTTTATGTTTTTGTTTTTCTCCAGCTAGTTTGGTGGAGGCCGATTCGGATGTAGGATGAATGCTCTGCGCATGGATGGCTTTTCATGGTTAACACTGAAAAGCATTGCTCTGCCTGGTTTTTTAGGTTGTTCCGTTTTTAAGTGACTGACCCTATGAAAATAAAAAAACCAAAAAATCTGCAGGACTAGTGGCAAAAGCAAATAAAAGAAAAATAGAATGGGAATTAATTACCTATTTGGAAATTATGGTGGCGTTAAATATTTAAAAGGCTGAGTTTTTAAAGTGGAGATATGATAAACACTATTAGTGCAGAAGAAAACATCAAAATTGCACTAGATGCCTGACATTTTTTCTATACCTGTTGGAAGAAAACTGCCTGTGGATAGCATGCACACCTAGCGGGAACAGTCACTTGCATTGTTTGATTTTCATCTCAAAGGAATTTCTACATCAAAGGTCAAAATCATCAATAGTTAACCAAACTAATTAATAGCTCTTAGGATCATTATTAAATACAATTTTTAACATAATTTTTATTTAATTCCTCTCATGTCCACCAACTTGATAAACTTTTTTACAAGTTCTGTGTTCTAGAAATTTAATTGCACTTTTATTGTTGTGTTCTGAGTTAATTATATAGCAAACCAGGTTTATCTTTTATATATTAAATCTAGCAAGTGCTCTTTTAACAATCAATTGATATTTAATTACAACAGAGAAGCTGCCCTATTAAATCTAAATTAAATGCTCATTCAAGACTATTAAAGTGTTACCAGACCATCAAACAGCAAATGCAATACAATGCAGCATAAACCATTACGCGGTTGGTTTTCCAGTGTAAACCTGAGTAGAAAAGCTGACCTCAGGTGACATTTTCTTCAATTTTGGGTGAATTCCTTAGCAAAATTACCTTTACAAAATCAATTTTACTTAATGAATAGTAATGACGACACAGGGCCTTTCTTATATCTTCTGGCCTAACGGTAATAGTTTAGAAGGGAAGGATTCATGAGGAGCTCAGAATTGTGGAGCATGGAGGAGGCAGGAGACACCCCAGCTCTCTGCCTGTTCTCCTCCTCCTCTGGCAGCTCAAGAGGAGCGCGATGTTGGCTTTGAAGCGCCAGGGATGGTGGAGGGCAGGTAGACATGGTGATGTGGATAGCTTTATGTGAGGCTGATGGGCAAATAGAAAGAGAAAGATTAAATTAAATTGTGAAAATTTAATTTTAAGAAATTTAAGAAAAACGTGTGGGACAAAGTCATCGCTTTCCAGAGCAAACACAGAGACACGCGCCACATTGCATTAAGGTTTGCATGCACAACATTCCTATATATTTTTTGATCAGAAAAAACAAATCTGGATTTGCCCCATTTCCGATGCTGAACAAGGCTGGAGGAACCATATCTTTGACTGACTACGTGACCCAAGCTGTTGTTTTGCAAAGACCTGGGCAGTTCTGGTTTCATGGCTTTGGCTGAGCCGCTGCAGAAAGACAAAACGTGCACGTGGCTGACTCTGGGTGAAAAAGCCTCCAACTTCTTAAATGTATATAAAGCAACGGGTAATGCCGCTGTTCGTTCAGCCTTTGTGGGTCCACAAGCACCCAGAGCATCTGTTGCAGAAGGGGCGATGCACTTCACTTGTAGACAGAAGCAGCAGTACATTTATTGATATAAAACAGGGATTTAACAAAGTTTGATGGTAAATGCGACGGTGTTTTAACAAGATTGGAGACGGCAAGGCACACTTGGTTATTTACTGCACAGAGGACCGGGTCGGACAGAGCTGTCAGGGAGACCCTCCCGTTGAGTCAAGGTGTCAGAAAGGACCCCCTTGCTTCCCAAACTCCTTCTCAGAGAGGAGTCTGGGTGCGGCTGGATCCAGTCCTAGTCCCAGACTTGCTCAAGGGTTTATGTCTAAAGGATTATATATGCGCAATCAATCCTTTCTGTCACTTAGCTCAGATGTCCCAGTGCAGCATGCTGTTAGTCACTGGCCGAGGATCTGTTGCGGCAAGGAATCTCTGAACCTCGAGGAGTAACCTTGAGGGTGTCCCTACCCAGGGGGAGATCCTGGCGTGCAGCCGCTGCCGTGCAGGAGAGCTCCAAGGGCTCTTGGGCTGGTCACTATTTCTGGGGGTGAGATGGTTGACCGATAGTCATATCTGCATATTGACCACAGAACCAGCACTGCTCAAGTTAGCCCTTGGCTATGGTGGTGTTATCTGCCTCCCCGAAACCACGTCAAGCCCCAGATGCCACCATCACAACTAGATGCACCCATTGTGACCACCATGGGTGGTTATGGCTTGGGCAGGGTTGTGGGAGATAAAGGTCAGGTGGCACCTGGAGAGGGGGGAGCACACTGTCACAGCATCTGGCTACGCAGGGCAATGTCTCTCACAGAATTAACTGAGTTTGAGCAGTATCCTAGCTCCTGTGGCAGAGCCAGTTCTCCAGCTCTGCCGGCCTGGGGAGAGCTGCTGTATTTCTGATCTCTCTCCTGCTTAAGGGGGAACCGGCCCCTTCCTCCACTTTGAGCAGAGAACTGCCAAACGCTGACAAAGCAATGGCAGCAAAGCCAAAGATGATGCAAAGAAATAGGGGTTGGAGTATTAATTTTGACTAATGGGGCACCATATTTAAACCAGGAGGAGGTTTTTTTTTTAAATTCTTATAAAGAAAACAGTACTTAAGTTAAATAGCCAAAAGGTTTTTTTGCAGCGTGATGTGGAAGGCATTTAAGTGACTAATGTTTCATCTTGAAAGAGGAGCCTCCATTACTCAGCGTAAGCCATTACTTCTGATGAGTTACGGGTCATTCATCAGTCAAATCTATAATGTATCATACATATTCATGTCTGTACGTACTTAGAAGAGTGATGTTAATTTTGGTTTCCCTTGACTTGTTTTCCATCTTCATTTACCTGCACACTGTAAGCTTCCAGTTTAAAAAAAAAAAGTGGAGATTTCTGAAGTTTGATAATTTTTATTGGGTCAATTAACAGTGGAAGAGCCCTGCAAACTGTTAGGAGCATACTTGTCTGCAACAAGGCGTTTGCTCACGGAGCGGAGGTGAGATCGGGCACGGGCACTTGCCAAGCTCAGCACTCTGAGCCCACCACAGAGACGGACAGACGTAAACTTCCCGTTTAAGGTGTATTTACACTCAAAATGCATTTGATTGCAGCAGAATCTTATGATCAGCTGCAGGTATAACATTGACATGTGAATAGAAAAAGAAAATGAGTAGTTCCCAAGTTTTCCCCTTGCATCTCCCGTTCTGAGGTCAAGATGTCGTTTCAGTGGCACTTCTGGGCTCATAACCCTACAATTTGTTAGTGTTTCCTGAGGCATAACAGTAAAGGCTTCTAAAAACCCAGATTAAATACCCTTTTGATCTGGCCCAGGGAACGAAGCACGACGTGACAGAGGCAGAAGTGCTGGGTGCTCTCCTTGGCTTTGCCGTTTACCTGCTGGGTGAGGCTCAAACAGCCTCGTTATTTCTCCGTGCCTGCGTTTCCCTTTTGTCTCCTCAGATCAATAGCCAGTCCGGGCAGAGGCGCTGGTTTGGACAACGCAGTTTGCTGTAAGTTTGGACCTTGAGGGGCCAAACAATTTTCCTTTTAAGTAGCAGGCTTTGTCAGTTATTCTTTTTTTCTTCTTTTTTTTTTTTCCCCAATGAAAGAACAAAATTGATTCTTTCTTTTGCAAGGTGAGACAAAAAAATATCTCTTTTTACACAGCGGGATAAGGAGGGGGGAAATCTCTTTGAGCGGAACAAGAAGAAAGGCTGCTCCTTGCAAGAGCATCCAGGCAGTGTTTGTACTGCTAGTTCAGGAGCCAGATCTTTTACAAAAATATATCCCTTAAGCGATAAGAAGGTACTTCCACATTTAGAAGTCAGAAAGAAATAGATTTAGCTGGTGATCCCCTTTCTTTTAATCAGCTTAGTATTATGCTCCCAGCTTTCACTGAGTAACAGGAGACAACGATCCGTCTGTCAGTATTTAAAGACATTAAATGCCAGAGGTGTGCCAAAGCAGGCTGGAGTACCATCACGAGGGTGATTAGCAAACGGGGGTATGCAAAACGCCAGGTTTTCAAGTGCACGAGCCAGCAAAAAGCCCTCAGCAGCAAACCTGCTTGGTCTGTGCGTCACAGAGCTGCTCTGGAGGCTCTCACTCCTCCCTCGCCACCTTCGCCAGTTTTTCGCAGCGGGTTCAGGGAACGTGCTGCTGCATTTCCACCCCTCAGCTGAGGACCTTGTCCATGCTGGTTGAGGAGTTCCAGGAGTACTAGCTTGTCTTTGGGCTCAGACAAAAACAAGTGATAAATTTTTTTATTGTTCGCTTTTTTTTTTCTGAGAAATGACATTTGTATTTTCAGGCAGCTCTAGAAAATTATTTCTAAGCTTCCGCCAACTGCCCGAGCTTCTGTGTTTGACTGAGGGCTAGCTTGTATTTTTTACCATGAATAAGTGACCACTGAATGTGGTTCATGCCATTGCAATAGGCTTCTACTTTTCAGCCACAGTAATACCAGCATAACCCAAAAGATGCAAAGTTACTACTTCCCAGTTGCAGGTTTGAACTCCTGAATGTTTTCCCTTTACAAATCTTGGCTCAAAGAAAAGTCTCAACCGTTTGGAGAACTGATGAGTCTTGTGGCCCTGTTTATTCCTCTCATCTTCTGCCAAAGAGACTGCTCTCATGTTTAATTGTTCCCTGAACTGCTTTTCCAATTTACTGGAACAACTTCAACATGAATGCAAGGGTCTCTGGGCTGGCTCTGGTACATAGACCTCTGCCCATAAATAGTCTTCCTTGTACCTTCCCATAATGTGTGTGCTTGACTTAGGGCAGCGGAAGTTTGAGAACAGTTTAGTTATTCCACCAGTGTTTGCAGTAAGTGAAAAAACAGTCTTTCTGCCCAAGCATATATGCGAGTGCATACTTCAAGAGCAGCACTTGTCCAGTTTGTTTTATTAATGTAGTCCAAGCACAGCGCAGTTGATCTGAGGACATTTCTGGATGGAAGAGGTTGTGCAGGTTGTGCTCCTTTGGCCATCCTTTCTGTGACCAGTCCAAGCACCTCCCCAGGGATAGTCCATACCATGACAGATACTACGGTGATGGGCTGCTGAATGCAGACCTGAGACTCCTGAGCTGCACCTACTCATGCAAACAGGGTCCAGGACTTACAGTGACAGCTGTGGGCATTTATTGACATTTGCTTTATAGAAAATTGAGCATTTGTGTATATGAGGCATCGCTGAAAAGCTCTGCCAGGAGCTGTTGTCCTGGCGAGGTCAGGCGTGTTCTCCACCTACTGTTTCATAGGGGGGAATTGCCCTCCTTGCTACCTGAGACTGCCATTACCTGTGGCCTCTCTCAGAAACCACCTGCCCTTCCAGAGCAATTGGTGTTACCAGATCTTCCAGGATAAGATTTCAAGTGTTTTGCATTAGTTATCTTTGAGGGATGGAGGTTTCTGCACTTAAGTGTGCACTGACCTATGTGCTTTTAATGCAAAATAGTAAAATGGAACTTCTTCTCATAGCATAATTTTTAAATCTCCTGGAATTTATTTGATGGAAACTTATGTATGTGCATGTGACAATATGGAGTTGAGTAACTGAAAAAAAACCTTGAGTGAAACAGTAGTGGCTTCAGTCTTGTGTTTTTCTTTACTAGCTTCTGAGGAAGAGGAAATAACGACTATAGCTTCTATCATGAAGAGCATGTATTTATATGTATATTAATCATTTATGTGATGCATAATCAGGTGCATCGCACTGAAGGAAAAGGCAAAGGAGTGATGTCTCTGAACCCCTACAGTGTGTTGCCTGCCCGTCTGTAGACTGGAGTTTCAGCAGGCATTTGCATGTCTCCAGGCTGTGGTGTGGACAGGGTACCCATGGGCTCCCCAGGACCCATAAGAGTCCTTCTCGGCAGCTCTGTTTTCAGTGGTGTGGGCAGCACGTGGCCGTGAATGAAGGAAAAACCGGAGCCAACCCAGGTCAGTGCTCACCCTGAACATCTGCCGCTGTACCCTGGCTGGTCACAGTAAGTATATCTTTACTCGCTTTAAAAGTTCACACTCCTGTTGAGCATGTTTCCTTCCAAGCCTATGTGTGTATTAACCTGATTTTTTCTTAATTGAAATCACATGGGTTTTAATGTCTTTCTGTAATATTTCCCTGTCCACAGAAGATAAAAATCTCACCCTATTAGATATTGCCACCAACTCAGCACATTAATATTCATCATTACCTTTTGTATGCCGCCTTTCAATTAATTTCCAGCCCACATGAAAGTGCTTTTATCTAAGCCTATTTAATTAGTTTTTCAAGGTAGAATTTCTCTGAGACAGTATCTGCCACTTCACTCCAGATATAATACAGATTCCTTGAATCTGCTTTGATAAGTCTATTGAAAAAAACAATCAGGTTTGGCTAGCAAGATATATTTTTGATATATTCTACTGTCAGTGCTTTTCTGAACTGCTTAAGAATGAAAAGATCTCAGTCATTCCTGGTGTGGGGAGAGACCGCTTCTAAAAACATGTTTTTGTGGAAAAAAGTCTTGATGGTGTATCAGCCCCCCTGTGCTGTCATTTGTGGGAGCAAGAGGGTTAAATGCTGCCCAGGCCGCGTATTTGCCATGAATCCTCTTCTCAGACCCCAATTTGTGCTTCAAAAGAGAGCAGGGCGTGAACAGCTAATATTTTAATTTTCAAACAAGTGGTCAGTGAACAATGGAAAGATTATAGCTCTGCTGTGTGCGTAGCTGATACAGGTTTAGTACGTTGTGCTGGGCAGAGCTCACCGACAGGTTGGTTTGGTTTTTAAGCAGAAGCATCTTGCAAAAACATACTATTATGGTTTGAGAAAACTATGACAATCTATTGTCATTTAGACGATTACTCTGTCACCCGATGACCCCTCCCCACCTGGGAAGGGGAATCAGGAAAAAACAAGGAAACTCGGGGGTTGAAATATAAACAGATTTAATAGAATAAAACTAGGTAATTAACATTAATAACACTAAAGAACCAATATTGATCCCGATACCGATATAAAATATACCAGGATTATCCTCAGCCCATTCTATCCGTAGGAAGCCGCGCACTCCCAGTAGGTGACAGCCAATGTGGGACACTGCGAGCGCTATTGCTTCAGGAGGAAGGGAAGGGCTCAGGGCTCCGGCACCGGAGCAAGAAGTTCTCAGGATTGCCACCATCAAGAGAGGGAGAGAACTCCTCAGCAAACTTTCTAATTTCTATTGCCTGTGCCGTTGATGGTCTGAAATAACCCTGTTGGCCAGCTTGGGTCAAGTGCCCGGGTCTCGCTCCTCCTCATCCCTGCACCTGGCGAGCTTGAAAACACTGAAACCTTGAAACCCACCCACCATAGCTGGCTGTAAAGTAAATACTTTCACCAATTCAGCCACTAGAGTCTTCTAAAAGTGCAGTTTTCCCAAGCATTAGAAGATAAATTAGTCCTGTGTCACTCAAACCAGGACACGTATGCTGATTTGTGAAGATACGCTGTGTAATGTACCTCATTATAGGATGTTGTTGATGGAACAAGAGTGTTTGGACTTGGATATACAGCCTGCGTGATGGAGGTGCTGCTTACCGGCTGGGTACGACCATCCCATCTCTTCACTGCGAGCTTCAGTAGCCACGTTTATGGTGGTCCTGTGCATAAAGATCATCAAACTTATTCTCTCCCTTGTTGTCTATGCTGCGTTTGAACCCTTCACCTCAATCATAAGAGAATATATCAGTGCATGACCACTACAGAGCCCTTCCTTCTGACATTTCTCAGACAAAAAAATAAGTAGCATTCAATGTCACTCTAGCTGGCTTTCAGAAAGATTTATGTTTTTTGTTGTTGAGCTGGATATTATAAATAATGACTTTATTTTAAGTAAAAAATTATTGGACAGATGCTGCCTTCATGTCAAGTTTGAGTAAATGCCAATGAAAAGTAGTTCTTCATAATAGATTCATCTTCTGACATAGAGGATATTGTTGTATCCTTGACAACAAAGCTTAAAAGAACAGCAAAACAAATGTACTCGTTATGTTGGCTGAAAATTAAGTGGACCAAATCTGGATTGATCACTTCCTCATTGCACAGTTCAGTAGCTGAAAGTGTCCTCTGCTCACCTTTCCTTTCAGCGTTCCCGTTACTGTATTGCAAAAATAACAAGCAAAGCAATGAGATGACTGAGATCTGGAGACAAAAAACATGCCAAGAATATAAGAAAAGAACATGATGTAGGCATTAACCCAGTGAGGTTGTCTATAACATTCATCTTCTGAAGCCATGAGCACAGCTCAGTTTGCGTTTGCAGGGGTAGCTGTTGGTGATGGCTCTCCATGTAGCAGGTACATTAGCACACAATTCTTTTCTTGATTTGGTTTTATATAGACACATAATCTACAATACACATATATATGGGGGGGGGTGTATACATGTATATATATGTGTGTATATAGATATGTCTGTGTGTGTTTTACATATACACATAATCTACAAACTCAAGTTTGCAGAGGAACGGGCGTATTGGTCGGTCTCTAAGCTTGAAGGTCTGTACTAATACTCCGGTTTGGAAGCAGGGGAGATTTGTCTGGAGTTAGAGTATACAAAACAAACCATCCCCTTTCTTGAAGCCACGATCATACTTTATCTGAGATATTAAGTACACTGAGGGCACCCCTTGTCTGGGTTATATATATATATATATATAAAAAGTACTTTTAGTCAAAGAAGGGATGGGTGCGGGCCTCACCTGACGCAAGTGCATCAATGGAGAGGTCTGGGGGTCTCCACGCTCCCGTAATGGCATAGCTCACGCTGGAGATTTGCTTCTGCTGACCTGTCTCTGCATCAGTAAGGAAGGGGATATCACGCTTTCTGTCCTCAAATAGAGGAGTCTGACTTTGACATGGGTGTTTAGAGGAGACCAGTATGGCATATTATAAGCCAAGCAGAGGGGCAGGGAAGTGGCTTGTTTTATTTTTCTCTTCTGCGTGGTTGCATTTCAGCTTATGGAAGAAGTTGCCTGTTACTTGGGAAAGGGAGAAGTGGGGGAGAAGGCAGAAGGAGGGACAGAAGTTTTAATCCTGAAGATGTAAATTCTGATACGGAAGTGCATTCTCTAGGGAGAAGGTCGCTAGTATTGCTCTTTCTTCTCCATCATATCATCAGCATCTTGAATCTAATGCCATTTCTGTGGATGTTTATGTGTAAAGTCAGGAGGCTATGCCTGTTTTGGACAAACATGACGAAGACAGAGGTACTCCGGTAAACCCCTTGAAAAACAACTTTTCCTAGCTGCCAGATGTTGGCTGTGTGAGATTTACTGCCACTAAATGTTTTAGGGGAAAAAGCAAAGTGTTCTCGCAAAGTCAGAACCATTATCAACCTGCGTGGTTGGTGGTGGATTGTGCTTTAAGAACTCTTTGTATCAATAAAAATCTGTTCGTTACGTGGCTGATCATGTCAAGTCATCCAAGCAGGGTTAATGTGGGTGACTAAACTTCCACCAATTAAATTTTAGGGGTGAGTTCTGGGTTAGAAGGAGATCAGAGCAAGAGGAAAGACCATTTACGAAACATGCAGCGTCCACACTTTGGGAATGACTTGGTCTCCACAAGGATGGTCTGGTTTGTGAGCTGCTATGGCACTCTCCAAGCTGATTCCTGCTGTACTTCATAGGAGCCTTCTCCTTGATGGTAAAGTGTATTAAAGGAGGTCCTAAATTATTACTGTTGACTACATACTGCATGTAATGCAGATCAGAAATCGTCTGTGTTACGCTGCATTTCTGAGAGCGGGAGTATGTTGTGCTCATGGAAAGAGAGGTACTTGCTAAGACTTTTCCTGGGATCTGATGGAGCTGCACATTCCTCGGGGAGACGTTGAATGTCTCTTTGATGCTTTGCTTGTTTGTGGAAATTGTGATTCAGCGTTAGATCCCCCAGGTACTCTTTGTGCTATACCTTGTTCAAAGGGACAGAGGTCTTCCAAGCTGAAGGCTGTACATTATCTCTGAGTGGGTACCGGGCAGAAGGTTTCATATGTGACTTGCTACCTGTTATTGCTCATAGTCGAGGAGATGCAAAGGTGAGGGGCAGCAGGCCGAGGCAGAGGTGGAGATGAAGAGGGAACGTGAGGAGCACAGAAGGAAAGAGAGGAGGCTGCAGGGTTGATCCAGATTTTCAGAAGCGAGGGAACCTTCACAGTGAATTTTGTTAGCAATTGGCCAAGAAGATTTTGCCTGTCCTGAAGCACTGGATTCGTGGCTGGCCCCCTCTCGAGCACTGTGCGGAGGAGTAGGCAGTTGCTTTCTTCTTTTTGTTTAAGAAAACTGTCACCATGGTGTTTTGGTTTGTGTACAGTTAATGAAAATCAAGATAAAGGCCTATGAGTCAGTTATAAGCAAGAGTATAAGCTCATTCCCAAAATTTAACTTTGGACTTAATCAAGGAGATTTACAGCGTCCATTTGAAAAATTATTTACATTTCCTCTGGTGACTTACTATTGATGAAGCACAAATCAGTAAGACATTAATTCCAAGACTATACGCACTATAAAAAGTCATGGGAGGCAGTTCACAAACAGGTGACTGGCACGGACGTGGCCGATGGCAACTGCAGCTTTCCAGACATCCAGGGACTGCATAAGCCGTTGCCTTGGCTGTTTCAGAAAACAAGCAACCAAAGTGGCAGGTCTTCTGGTGACTGCTGGGCTGTCACTGTGCACCCAGGTACAGGGCTGTGTCAAGGGAACACCCACACGTGTCCTCCATCCTTTTCCTTCCCTCCCACCCTCTCTCCATCCCCTGTCCTCCTCACGTTTTCAAGGCACAGCCCTGTTTGTGAGGCCCAACGCAGCCCCTTACAGCTAATGGGCAGACTCCCATTAACTCCCAGTATGCTCTGGAGTAGACCCTAAAGGCACAATCTCTCTCTCAACGTTCCTGTATAAAGAGGTCATTCCTGTAATTCTAATAACATACAAATACCCATCACAGAGACGTTTTCCATTGTTATTCTCAGATATTTGACATACATCCCTTGTGCCTGGTAGGTGGGTGGGAAGTGAAAGCCGTCATACCAAGGGGACGTTGCCTTCCTGACAAGTTTTCTCGTTTCTTTTGACGTTCGGTGACTCCTGTGCACCCACCAACCTCACAGCACTGGTGGTGGGTCACACACATGCACCGCTCGAGTCCACCATGCAAAGGACCTCAGACGTCCAGGCGTGAAACACACCTTGGTTCCTCCGGGGAAATAATTTGTGTGCAATGGCCAAGCACTGAGCACACCACCTGCAGCACCGTAAGGGTCAGGGGGAGGTAATGGTCGTGGTGGGAGGTCAAGAGAGGTTTGTGTGTCGTTAGGAAAAGGCACTGAACTGCCAGCTGTGGTATTGTGGTTCTCCAGTTTAGTGAAACCACCTTTTGACAGAAAAAACTGAGGTGGTTTTCATAGCCATTCCCTAGTCTGCATGCCCTTAAATTAGCATGGCACAAAAGTAGATATCCTCATGCTTTGGAGCTAGGGAGGTTTGACTCCATTTCTAAGGTCTCCATGATGCCTGTTGTCTCTGAAATCCTCTGGGATTTTATTGCATGAGATGTCTACCGATGCTTCCTCCCCAGTCACCACCAATCTGCTGAGTGCTTCCTGCGGACAAGAAACCTCCTCTACAGCAGGGTGGTGTCAAATGCGGAGCTTCAGGTACGATGCATGGACAGCAACGGCGTGTCTATGGAGCTGCGACCGGGAGAGGGACTGCTGTTGTGTTAGCTGTGCTAGAGAGCGTGGTAGTCAGGCAGCGAGCAGCAGAACACCATGACCACTCCTGAAAAATGAACTAAACCTTGACAGCCTACAACCCGACAAACCTTTTAGGAACACAGTTTCTCATTAGCACAGGCTGAGGGCTCCCGTCCCCAGCGATACTGAGCATAAAGTTAGTGAAGTTAAGACTCAGGTTAAAGCTTGAAACATAAGGTTTTACCTCTTTTCCAGTCCTGCTTCCTATTTTTCCTTCTTGCTGCTAGTTGTTTAACTGCCCTGTTGAGACTGTAGAGTGCACTGGGTGAAGACAGGCAGGGATGGCAGGGGAGATTTTAAATTATCTGTGCAGGTGGGCAACAGAGCCCTAGAAAGGCCAAAATTCCCATGTAAGAAAATTTAGGTTTGCAGGAATTTGATCTGGATCTGATAGTAGAAAACGATCCCAAAATGAGAGCAAAGAAATGCCAGCTTTCATGTTTGCAAATGTTGTTCGTTCCTCCCCGTGTGACTACGGCTGAGCGCAGACAGGTTCCTCAGCGCTGCAGAGAGCTGGGGCTGAGCTGAGCAGACCCTGCCCGTGGTGTGGAGATGCCGTGGCTTTTGGCCTCCAGGATCAGAAGATCCTCCAGGATCAGAACCTTGCCACGCCAGGTTTACCTGAACAGCCATAGTGCAACAAAAACATGAAAATATGAAGTTTTTGGACTTGAGATGGCTCATAAAGATTGGAGAATGGCAGCAACAGTAAACTGAATCCATACCTTAGGACCAAGTTACTTAATCCTCGTACATCTCCTTTCTGAGCATGGTTTGTGCCAGGTGCAGCTCCTTTGGTGAGGCCAGTGAGTGAAGCAAATTTGATGACCCAGGAAAAGCTCGTTAAAAGAACACGGCCCTACACAGGGAGCTTAGCTTGGCGATTTGCTGAATTGTTGTTATGATTATTTGGAAAATCTGATAACGACTTAGTTTAAAATGCATCAGATGTTCTTGGAGCTTGCTAACTGATTGTTGCGAAAATAATCATTATGGCACATTGTGCTGAAGTGTTTGTTTTATACTAATTGTTCTGACCTTCTTCATCTGTATTTGATGGGATTTCTATGCATAATTAAAAGGCCCTCCAGGAAAAAAAAAAAAAGTAGTCAGCAAACTAATCTATAGGACAAGTAAATGCAGATCCTTCCTATCACCTTAATTCGTTTACAATTCAGGCTTCCTTTTTCTTTAAGATGTTTCCTTTGTCAGTGCTCGGAGTGTGAGCTAATTATAAGCCACTTTAGCCTGTTATTAAGATGCGTACAGA
The DNA here is from genome assembly GCA_013397275.1 of Burhinus bistriatus. Classification (NCBI taxonomy): domain Eukaryota; kingdom Metazoa; phylum Chordata; class Aves; order Charadriiformes; family Burhinidae; genus Burhinus; species Burhinus bistriatus. Next base: position 483,030 of record VYXH01005788.1, on the reverse strand, counting down.
TTTTTTTCCCCATTGCGAAGCCTAAGCTTTTCATTTCCGTGTATTTTGAGGCAGCCAGGTGTTTCGTTAGGAGCCGCAGCGCAGCGTGTGGAGGCTGTATCCTCTGCGCTGTGTCCTGCACGCCTTGTGGAGGCCACCGGGTAGAAGCAGGGTGCCTCCGGCCAGTGCTGCTGCTGCCTCCGGCTGGACATCCCTCCTATTTCTGGGGCACAGGAATGAGCCTAGAGGAAAATATTTTGTTTAGTCTCTATTAAAATAACAGTGCTGCTTATATTAAGGGGAAATTTAAGTTGAAATAACCTAACCATCTCCTGCCTTCAGGATGGAAGTTCAGGTCACTCTTAGAGATTTGGATTCCCGTTCTCCAGGAAAAGCCACTTGCGTGTGGCTAACGTGTTATGCCTGGGGGAAAAAAAAAAAAAAAAAAATGCTTTTTGTGTGCACTTTCCTGCATCTCTGAAGGGTGTTTGCTCACTGAAGGTGCTCAGTTCCCTCTCAGCAAAGCTCACCGGGCCACCAGGCAAGCATGACATGGGACAGGAATGTCCCTGGCACGTCCATTGGAGGGGGAGGAAGCAGCTAAGGGAAAGATGAACCTTGCGGAAATCAAAGGGGAATGAGAGGGTGAGAGGAAATCTTTCCAGGGGGAAGATGTGGAGACTCATCCGGGGAAGAGAGTAGGCTTGAGGCTCTTTACATCATGAAATCTTCTTGGAAGCTGCTTTGCCTTCATCTGTGTCCCACTGAATTTCAGGAGATCATTTCACCAGTTTATTGTTAGTTTGATTGGATCCTGATTATTTGGGGTTTTTTTATTTCAATTCAGAGAATATAGATATCTGAAGCAGTGATTTCATCACCGCTCATGTGGATATTGTTCCTTACAATAAAGAGAGGAGCTNTGAAAGCACAGGGAAAAAGGGGGGGGGTTGGGGGTTTTTTTTTTTTTTTTTTTTTTTTTTTTGCCTTCGGCTTACCAACTTTAGCCAGGAGCCAACACAAACACAGTGGCGTAGTCCTGAGACTCTGAGAGCTCTGGACTTTATGGAGAATTTTAGTCGGTACTTTCAATTAAGCAAGCTACCGCGGAAATGAACAGTAATTTAGCTAATTTGAAGGCTTGAAACATGGCTATTTGCCAGCATCAAATCTGCATGGGTAGGTGCTCCTAACCTTGAGTAATCTAGGTATTTCGGTTGTGCCGTTCTGTCTAGGTGGCTAAAACCCCAACCCGTTTGTTGCCCTGTGTTAATCAGCAGGTAATTGCACCAGCTGTTTGGCAGTCTCAGCAACGGGGACTCCTGTAGACACAAACTGCGTGTTGTTATGGGGGAAAAAAAAAACCCTAAACAGTTAAAATTGACATGAAAATATTGCGTTGGTTCCTTTCTTTCTCTTAGGCTCAGATATCGCAGTGTCTTTGGGGTGAGTACTGTTTTATTTTCTCTCTGTACAGTGCCTGTCTTGTAGATACTAAAGAAGGAAAGGTGCAAGAAATCTCTGGTACACTGTTAATGAGTGGTTAGGGAATAAAAAAAGCTGCTTCAAGATGGAGATCTAAGTAAGGACTAAATCCTGGTAGGACTTTGAGTTTGCTGAGGAGCTTGTAGATCTCAGCCCGAAATAGCTGTACTCGTATCCCTGAATGAAAGTGAAGTGCTGAGCCCCTATTTAAATAATAAATGCTGTGCATGACAGATTTTGTCTTCGTAACTGGAAATGCACACAAGAACACACATTTCTAAATAAGGCCAGGATGTTTTCCGAGGTGTTATAAATGCATATGACATCTACTATATTCACTAAAGAGAATGAAAGGAGATAAAACTTAAAAAGACAGGAACGGAAGCTGAAAGCTGAGTGTTCAGAGTCAAGTGTCCAGTGCAACAGTGCCCATGTGCCTGCATAACAAGATTTGCATCTCTTTAGTGTTCTTTCCTACTACAACCTTGACATTTTAAATTGGTCAATAGATGTAAAATTGCATCGATTCATTAATTTTTAAAAGCAAACTTTGAAAAGCAACCGAGATGCATTTTAAAGAAAGACGCATAGTTAGAAAGGTTAATTGTTGTTTCATGTCGCTTGGCAAAATCAATAGGACTTGGAGCTCTAACACTTTCTGTGCTGGGGTTTTGTGGAGAAGCAGCTAACGGCTATAACTCTCCCTGCCAGCGCCCAGGAGTTTTGTGCCTCATGAAAACCAAGCAGTGGCTATCGAAAGACTCCGGGCTCGGTCTTTGAGCAGGTTGGCTGGTTCAAGCTCTTTGGAAATGACAGAAAATAAAGGAAATGGTATTTTTGCAGGGGACAGACTAGGTTACTAGGAGTCTTTAATTATACGTGCACATGTGTACCACCCAGAAGCTATTTTAAAAACCGTTGGTGAAAGTTACAGAGACAGTCCCTCAGGAAGCCAGGGAAGAATGGAAGGGTTTTTATTCATTCCTCTTGAGGGACATGCATCGGGGCACAGCATTTAAGGACATGGTCCCTTTTTCCTTCACCAAAGACTCTTTGGAGGGTGGAGAAGTGGCAGCGCTCACTCAGCATCTGTGCTCTGGTTTACTTCATGCTGTTTACACAGTCCGTGGCTTCAGGGTTCATCTGCTGGGCAGAATTCTGCTGGCTCTAGATGGGGAAAGAGTCACAATTTCTTAGGGCTGGAAGGGTTCAAGCACTTGCTACAAGATTGAAATGCTTTGTAGATGTGTTTTTTTGAATAAACTGTGAGGTGAGAAAACAAACATTCGCTCTCTCCTTTGCACGTGAAAAAAATGGAGACTCAAAGAGGTCAAATGAAAAGCATCCCCTAGTTTTGGGTGCTGTCTTTGGGGTGCCACGGCCCTGGTTTCGTAGGGAGTTTAGCACCCATGCTCAGAGCACAGCTCCCGCTGGTCCCTTCTCCCCTTCCCCAGCCCCTGGCTTACCCCGGCTACCGCCGGCACCATCCTGCCCTGCACTTGGTGCCTTCTCCAGCCTGCCTCATGGCGGCATAAATGTGGTAACACCTTTGAGATTGACTTAATGGATTTAAATGCTCAAACACAGCAGGAGTTTTGTTAAGAGCGCGAGTGCACAGCTTTGAAAAGATGAAGCTGTACGAAATTGTCAGTGAGACAGGAAGCAGAGATTTTGAGATGCTTCTGGTACTTCAGCATGCAGAAGCTCAAAGCACCCTCAATGGGGCTGTTCTCTTGTCACCACCCCCACCGTGCAGCCGTCCTTCGAGTGTCCTGATCCCAGGTCTTGTCATCTCAGTAATTCCTCTCTGAGCATCACTTTAACCATGCATCTAATCTGTTCCCCTCCCCTCCCCGCCCCTCGCGTGGATCTTATTTAGATGGAACGATACAAAAGCAAAAGCTCTGTTTGTCTGAGCTAATCCAATGGATCGGAATTATTTAACATCCTTGCGTGCTTGCGCTGCCCGGAATACAGGTAGCACATTCAGTAAATTTTTATCTATGTGTATGTGCGCATATGCACAAGGATACGCTGATGAAAGCTCGTTAATGCCAGACTGAATTCAAATCGTTGCTAATGCCCATTGAAACCTTACATATAAGTTTTAATTAGATATTGCTGATTAGATCTAGTCTAGTGTTCCTGGCTTTATCCCTTTTTCCATGGGATTTAGCGGTAATTTGTATTTTAATAGCCAAATTCTGTCCTATTTTACAGCTCTATAAGCCTACTCTCAGTTTTTATCCCTCTCCCTTTGATGGTAAGAAAAAATCCACAGAGTTTTCACAATTCAGGCATTAATCTGGATTTTTTATTCGTTGTCCAGTATCTAAACTTCCCCCAGGTGTGCTCTTGGGAAGATGGAGCCTTCAGAGTAATAGCAAATATTAGCCATATGAGCGAATGGGCTGAGGCAGTGACACAGAGACATGAATTAAAACTGTTGATTAACCCATCTGGCCCTATATACAGACTCAAAATGGATCTGATGTGAGCACAGGTGGAGGCCACCTGTTCTGGTGAAGATTCAGTTCAAAAGTGAGACGTGACATGACTTTTCTCCTGTGGGGTACTTCAATTATCCAGAAGACTTTTGCTGGGAGATGATGCTGGAGGAAGCCAGAGGGGAGCCAGGGGAACCAAGAGAGCTCTTACCCAAAACCATCACAGCTGGGTTTAATGATGGACCTTTGTCCTGGGGTAAGAAGCACTTGCCAGACCTGGGAGCACATGTACCCCATGTGTCTCATGTCTCCAAGGACTATGTCAGCCCTGCCGCCAAGCCACCCGTGTGGTTAGTACATGGAAAATAAATACTGGTGTTTATTTATTTTACATTGGTCCTCCAGCTGAGGGCCCGAGTAAATGGATGATGCTTCCTAGTGCTGCCGTGTGAGAGTGCAGTCCTGATCTTTTGTGTTGATGGTCACTGAGTTTTCACAAAGTGAGGCTGTGTTGTTTCTCTGAGCTTGAAGTTACCCAGTTCTGGTAAGCCCCCATTGCCGTGTGCTGAGCCAGCCAAATTTGTGGTGTCGGACACCACCAGTGCTCAGACAGAGACAAGAAAGACTGCAGTCCTGCGTCCTGCCCAGGGCTGTACAGGGTATGGAGGAAAAGTCCTTTTGGTTTCTGGACAGGAGTCATCCAGCTTGCCTTCCCTACCGCCTTTGGTTCCTGCAGCCAGAAAGAGCTGGCTTTGCTCTGCAGCATGAGCATCGCTGGCAGCCCGGGCTGCGCAGGATTGGAACGGGATGGTCGTGCTTTACGTGTTCCTGCCTCCAAGTCGATACCATGGCTTCCTTGCTCCCCAGACCTTCCCTCCTCACCTCTGTCTTTGCTCTTGCTTTTCCTAGATGACGTTACCTTCCGTGACACAAACATGTTATTTCTAGACATCAAACATTACAGTGTTGAGGGCCAAAACCCAAACAAACGCCTGTGACATTTTACCAGTTTCAGTTCAGTGACTGTGGTCAAGGAGATGAAAGAGGTATTTTTGGAAAACAGGAGAAACAAAGGAGTGGTACCCCTGCTGATTAGGGTGGAGCACATACTGTTTCTCTCTGTGACCCTTTCAATGTTTGTTTCCGCATTGGTTCCAATTTTTTGTTTTAATCCTCTATAAATAAAGCATGACTTTTGGAGGAACAGTAATGCAAAAAACCCCAATCCAAACAACAACAACAAGAAGCTTTAGAGAAAGGCAGAGAGCTCCAGGGACCTAGGAAAATAGGGAAACAACCTGAAAATCAAAGGCTATATTTTACCTGTCCTATTTCCACAGCAGAAGTCAATTGTCTGGATTGATGGCCAAAAGCCACGTTGTCTGTCTAAGCAATGGAAGAGCTATGTGCTTGCAGACAGAGCTCAATCAGTTGATAAGTGTGGTTTGTACCTATGGGCAATGATTAACTACTTTCCAGTTTAGTTTGGTTCCTCAGTCAAAATCTGTAGGGGCTTGACTGGAACTTGCCCACCTTCCTTGAACTTCACAAATTTAGGATTTCTGTGTTAGGATTTCTGTGCTGCAGTCTTTTCACAGGTTCTGCTGGAGAAGGAGAGGGTGAAATGAATAGCTGCAAGAGTTTATTTCAGTTTCACTATTTTGTGTTGTTGCTCACTGAGATGCAGACAAGAGTTTCCATCCAGGCAAGCTTCCAGGTGCAGGGACCAGAGACTACTTCAACTTAATAGAAACTAGTTCTGCAGAGCTGCTCTGAAGCAAAGCCATAGCTTGGAAGGATGTCTCCTAACACAGGTTGCCTATGCTCATCGGTCTTGGCCTCCTGCAGCCCCCAGAGATTTCTACTGCATGCACACTAACAGATTTAGCTAGAAGACGTCTTTTAGAGAACCTTGAACTGCAAATTAGAGGAGATTTATCTGGAAGGATGAAGAGACTTGTAGCCAAAAGATTTAAAACCCCCAACAGTCTTCAGATCCAAGGTAAATGCTATGTCTATTTGATCGTGGGTAACGGAAGCGTATGCCATCTGCTGTGATTTTTGAGAGAGGGCTGGTTTTGGTACTTATCTCCAGGAGAGGTGGTTTTACATTATATTTTCCACTGTTTTCTTGTGTCCGGGCTTATAGCTCCTGTTAGCTTGTGAGGAAGGCAAAGAGAAGTGATACACCCACCAGAGCAAACAGACACTCGCAGTTTCAAAGCCCGAGTCCAGCGGGGGGTGAGGTGAGCATCACTCAGACCTTTCCTACATCAGTGTCAGGCAGCAGTATGGGTCGGCTGCTCCCTAAAGGATGGGGAGCCAAGTGCAGTATGGTGGGCAGGGTGGGGAGCTCAGCAGCTGGAGATCGTCCCACCAAGGTATGGGGCAGGTGAGCAGAGTGGTGACAACGACAGCTCCTGTTGACCATCTGGTGATCATCAGGCAAAGACAAGGCAATGAGTGAGGTTTAACCAAGAATTCAAACCATCAGACAAGTTTGTGGTGATGGGGTAGGTCCAAGGTCAAGCTGGGAAGTCAGTCTGCAGGCCAGGGTCTGGAGCACCATGGTCCATGGTTGGGCATGGGCATGGCAGTAGCCGATCAGGGACCCTTAAAGCATATTAGTGTTCCCAGGGCCCTGACGCTAATGGAATGCATCGTGGATCCAATCTACCATTGCCATGTGATCTAGACTTCATCCTTTCGCCTCATTACCCTTTAAAATAGCGGCAGGGCAGATCCTTTAGTCTTTCCTCATTTCTCTCCTTTGGGTTTGCTGTATATTTTTGCGTGGACTATTTTCATGCCTTGGATAACATGCTGTGCTGTCACTGCCAGAACAGATGTGCTCTGCTCCTGGTTATGCTCTCCCTGAGTTGTCTTCCTGCTGATTTTCTGCCTCTTATCTCTCCGTCTAGCTCCCCAGCTTTCCTTCTCTCTTTACTGGTCCGTCTGGTTCACGCCTCTCCAATAAACTGTATTTTGTTTTCTCGCTCTTTTCACTTCTGCTCTCAGGCAGCCTCACTCTGTTGACTTTCAGCATGCTCTTGCCTTCCCCATTTGCCTTTCAAGCATAAACAGAAAGGTGGGATTTGCTGTAGGCGGGTCAGGTGGGCTTCTCTGAAGCTTCTCTTGCCCAGAGAAGCTGTGGCTGCCCCATCCCTGGAGGTGTTCAAGGCCAGGTTGGACGGGGCTTGGAGCAACCTGGTCTAGTGGGAGGTGTCCCTGCCCATGGCAGGGGGTTGGGACTGGATGATCTTTAAGGTCCCTTCCAACCCAAACCATTCTGTGATTCTATGATTCTAAAATGGCTAAAATTGGACACAATGTCTTACTGCTGCCTCAGACTGAAGGTGGTACAAATGCAGCCATAAGTAATTCAAAGTAATCCAAGGCAGGATGCTAACTTTGCTAAGTCCCAGGTCAGGGCTGGCCTTGAAAACCCTTCTTCATTTGGTACCGCTGTGTATAGCAGGGTTAATTATTCACTTCACTGCAAAACTGAGCTGAGCTGCAGTACTGCATGAGTCTGGGTTTGGGGCGGAGGGGAGAGAACAGCGGAGAATTTTAAAAGTTGCTCTAGGCAATGTCACTGTGAAGTAAATGTAGCTGAAAGTGAAGCAGAAAACAAGATGGGACTTTGCCATTGCACACGTCTGGTATCATTTTTCCTCTTGGCATTCCCAGCCCGCGCATCGTGCATGCTTGCTTACAGCTCATTAAAGAAGCACCTGAGCACTGTCCCTGTCCAAATCCTCTGATGTACTGATCCAAAATGCACAGCTGCAAGAGAGGTGTTTGTGTCCCTCCTCCCGTCTAAAAAGTTTTAATAACCAACTTGAAATTGGGTTCCAACTGCAATTCTGTGAATTGAACCTGTCTTGATTATGTTCATGAAAGAAAAATCACTCATCTGTGGTTTGACCACAGTATTTCATCTGTTTGTATCAAGTAATTCACAGTATTTCCACTCTAATTACGTGGGGTTTTTTTAAAAAACTAGTTGATTTTGATATACGACTATTTATGTACAGACCTGTAGGCTATCTCATTCCTCTGTAAAACAAAGGGATATATATATTCACCAGACTGGCTGACACGTCTCCAAGTTTAAGAATAAGCTGAGCTTTCGTGTTGTCTACAGTTATATTCCTTTGGGAACCAGGTCAGAGAGAAATCTGAACTCCTCAGATGCCTCTGAGGCTTGTAAATGTGTAACCTTGTTTTCTAAGGCATGTGTTACTGAAACAAGAGCAAAGCAACAGGTGGGAAAATGTAATATTTCAGTCCTAGATATATATTTGCTCAGAAAACAGTGATTTCACTAGTGATGTCATATTATCAGACAGTTAGCCCTGGTCATCCTGGTATCATTGCTGAAAGTTTGTTTTAAAAAAATAACTTTTTTTGGCAAATATTCTATGTGGCATCAAATCTGAAAGTTTGTGAAGTAGGCACAAGAGGATTTTTGGCAAAAAAATGCCTGAAAGAAGTTGTTTTTTTCCACAAACAAACTGTCTCCAAAGCAATTCTGTCCTGGTTAATTCATGAACATTCCAGTTAAATTGGTCTGTGGAGTAATAGCAGCCAAAGGATTTTTATTTTCTGTCGTTTTTGTGTATTTGAAGTACGAGTGGTTATGCTACCCTGGGAATGCAGAAACTCTCTTTTACTGTGCTATTAATCATCTTGCAACTGTATGTCTAGAGACAGCGGAGAACAGAATCACTGAATCTGGCTAGCGGAAACGGTGGTATTGTGGTCTCTATTTTGGTGAAGAGAATTTCCAGCTATATATCTGGGCTTGTACAGTACTGGAAAAAAGCTTTTTTTGTAGACTTTGATAACTCTTTCGGTGAAGAAATTTTTCCCAATATCCAATCTAAACCTCCCCTGGCACAACTTGAGGTCATTTCCTCTTGTCCTATCGCTTGTTACTTGGGAGAAGAGACCGACCCCCACCTGGCTGCAACCTCTTTTCAGGCAGTTGTAGGGAGCGAGAAGGTCTCCCCTCAGCCTCCTTTTCTCCAGGCTGAACAACCCCACTTTCCTCAGCCACTCCTCAGAAGACTTGTGCTCCAGACCCCTCACCAGCTTCCTTGTTCTTCTCTGGACACGCTCCAGCACCTCCATGTCTTTCTTGTTGTGAAGAGCCCAAAACTGAACACAGTATTCGAGGTGGGACCTCACCAGTGCCGAGTACAGGGGGACGATCACTGCCCTAGTCCTGCTGGCCACACTATTCCTGATAGAGGCCAGGATGCTGTTGGCCTTCTCGGCCACCTGGGCACACTGCTGGCTCACATTCAGCCGGCTGTCAACCAACACCCCCAGGTCTTTTCCTTCCAGGCAGATTTCCAGCCACTCTTCCCCAAGCCTGTAGCGCTGCATGGGGTTGGTGTGACCCAAGTGCAGGACCCGGCACGATGCTACACTGAGATCCCTTTATACCTCCGTGAGCATTTAAATGATCCTTAAAGTGACTGAAACTGCATAAACCCATAATTTATACCTCTTTTATGGTTCCTTCGTGCTGCCAAAGTTGTATAAAGCAACTTTGACATAACTGTCTGCTAAGAAGCCTGATTGAATTGTTGAGGCTGAATGGATTGGCACACATCAGCTGAGCCTCAAGAGCTGCTCACGGGTGTGCCTCTCACCACGGAGTAATTTGACTTGTTTAAACCCACTTTGCTGCAGCCTGAGCAAGGTTGAATTAGTCCGTTTGTTGCTGCCTAGGTGCGCACCCGTATGGACAGCTATTCTGGCTCAGCTGACATACAGCGTTATGTTGAACGCGACCCCGTGGCTGAGCTCCGAGAACGAGTAGTGCCACGTCCAAGCTGACTATCATGGAGAGGTTAATATCTGGGGCCTTTTCCTACTCTGCACAATTCAGTCATCAGCTGTTTATGTTCGTAGCCACATGCACTAAAAAATGGTTTATGGCAGTGCCGTAAGAAGGAAACGTGGAGAAAGGCCATCACAATAAACACCCTTCAACACCCATTACCACGAAGAGCACTAAAGCCCAAGTGACAGCCTAAAAAGAAAGAAGTGTCATCTTTGATTCATGCTGCTGTTGAATTAAGCTATATAATCACTGACAAATCAATCATTACCAGCCATAAACAACCGGTTCGTTAGTTGGCCTTCCTAAGGCAAAGCTGTGGACCATTAACGTGTTACACATTGGGCTGTTAACAGCAATAAGAATCAGCTTAACACTGTCAGGAGAATTACCAATAATAAAGACCAATTTCTTACATTATGAGGTGTAAAGCAAAATCAGAATCCATCAGAATAAATCAAGAGTAATTCTTCTGAGCACAAAGAAATCACTATATTGTAAATATAATTTTGGGAAATATGAGATTCTAGTGGAACATTTTAAAATACCCAAACAGTATTTTAGGGGAATATCCTGAAATAAGCAGAAGTGTCAGCACTTTAAAATTACCATTTTATTGGAAAGGGCACAGACCTTTCTTGAATGGCTAAAGGATATGTTTTAGTAGGACTGACAACTTTCTTAAGGAAACAGGGACTTTTAGGGCAATTTTTCTTTCACTTGATTCAGTTCCATTATGAGTGATTTTAAATTAAAAAGCCCATCTCTACTGTAGTTTTTTTGGAGAGCATCCTTCGCTGGATATTCACTTAAATCAGAGTAGCATTATCTAGGACAAAATAGATGTTTTTTATTAAAGCAAGAAGGAACCTACTTGTGGAAAAGCTGAAGATTTCCAGCAATGACTCTCATTCTGATTGCTGAGCTTCTAGGCTACAGATAACTACACACCCACAAGATGGGCCTTGGACAAGCCAAAGACAATGCCAGGATTTTACATTATTCATTGTAAACAGTTTTAATTTCTTGATGAATGTGCTTGTGTCTCGCTTCTTTCTCATATTTTGCAGCACCTCAGCATGTCTGTTATGGCTGTCTGTCTGCTTTTTTTATTTCTAACGCCTCTTCACTTATGCATAGAAAGAGGCAATAAAAACACTCCCAAAAAGCAAATGAACAACAGAGCAACATGTATGTCCTCACTCTTCCTCCTACATCTGCTATAATTCTACCCTGTCACGTTTCCATCCCTTTCCATCCATCATAAATCTACAAGAATCAAGAAATCTGTCACATTGCCCATCCTTTTGAAATACACTTCTCAATTAAAAAAAAAAAAAATATCCATACGTACCAACAAACCTGAGAAGATTATTAGAGCTAATAGTATGTGATTCAGTGAGAGCCTTTGGCAGTTCCGGTAGACAGATCCTCCTCTTCATTTAGCCCCTTGCCTCAACTTTACTAAATGAGAGGAGCATTAGCAGAGGATACTCAACCATGGTGGTGACCCACGTGTCATGAGACCATGGCCAAGTTAACTGTAGCTGCAAGAGAAAGATCAAAGGGCAAATTCCAGTTGCATCTGGAAGGGAGCTGGAAAGCCACTGTAGACCTGCAGTGTGCGCACACTGTTTACCCTTCAAGAATACGGATGATAACCTGTATTGTCTACAGGTGTGCACTTTGAACAATTGGGAGTCAGCTCTTGGGTCAAACACTTGGGAGTATTGGATCCCACGGAAGCTTCAAGTGCAAAGTCCTATGAGAAATCATCGAAGAAGGGATCAGCTCCCTGGTCTCTTCCTGTTCCCTGTTGCCAGCTGGAGGGCTGGTGAAGCATTATTTAAGACAAAGAAACTATCCACAAGAGGAGAGTGAAAGCGGGAACACAGCAAGGCAGAAATGCGATCAATCGGCCGTGTTAACGGCATGCAGCACAGGCAGCTGTCCAGGCCAAGTAGCCAAGAGTGCAGAGAGGACTCTGCAGTGTCAGCTCATCCAAAAACGTGATCCACTGCCTGGCCAGTTTGCTAATACAACTCTAGAGCTTAAGAGTTGTTTTTATTAAATCCCCCTGTCTAAGAGAGAGAAAAAAATCGTCTAGGATGGTGATGATAAGGCAGAATCTGTGCTGGTCGGGCGGTAGACTGTGGCTTTGGATTAATGTTGAAGCAACGGTATATCCAGGTCTCCAGAAAAGATCAAGAAAGACAACCAGGCTCAAAAACAAGGAACCCTTAAATCGTGGAAAGACTATTTCTGGAGGATAGAGTTTCAATTTGCAGATTAATTCTGGAACATCACCAAGGTTTACTTTGCTTTATTTATTTGTATTATTTACCTTTTTATAACATAAGCCTCTCGGATCATCTCTGCCTTCACCTGTCTATGTACGAGCCCAGAACAATGCAAATGTGACTTAGGTCTAGCAACACTAACATGTTACAAATGATGTGTAAATGTTTTTAAAATCTAAACCTGTACCTCTCCCACATACAAAATCTGTCATATTTTTACTCCTTGTTTTTCTACGTGCACTTTATGAATACGTTATATCTTTCTTGAATCACTTTATTTAATCAAATGGTTTCTGTAGGAGGGAGAGTGTGAGCAGGGTAGTCCCGGAGACTAGGTGCAAGATTATTTTTGTATTTTAGAATAAACACTAGCAGGTTTGTCGTGCCTTGATGCAAATGCAAAAGGCATCACATTAATGACTCCATATGAGAGCCCTGTACAGCGACTATGTTTTATGCATGAGATCTCTGCTCCTCCAAGGCACATCAAAGGTTCATCACTGACCACTGATAAACACATTCATCCTCATTTGAAAGCTTTGTTGTAAGCTGTGTTCTTTTCTTGTCTTTCCTAATGGTCTCTCGGCAAACACCCCTCTCCTGGGAGATGCTGCGGTCCAAAGCCAGGTTTCAGCTGACTCATCAGCTCTCTCAAGGTTTTCTTGCAGCATTTATGGGATTTAAGGTGCATTGCTTTTCAGGATTCCTAAGAATTTTCACATTCTTTGCCATGTACTTTTCTTTCAGCCTAGAAACATGAGTGATTCACTGAGCTCTGAGCCTGGATCATCGCGTTGCACCGAGCTGCAAGCGTGGCCAGTGGTGTGCTGGGAGCGGGGTTGTAGATAAGCCCCACCACAAAGACCTTCAAAGCCAACTGGAGAGGTCCAGCTTGCAGAGTCCTCTGCAAAGCAGGAAGCTCCAGCAGCAACGTTTTGTAGAGGAGAGGGGGAGAGGTTAAAGTAACTGCCTCCGCGGTGTCTCCTTTCGTTGATTTGGGTCTTTCTGGAACACGTTAACCTGGCTGCACTCTTGCTCTCTTCTTCCTCAGTCCCCTCTTTTGCCTGGTTTAGGTGTCCACTCTGACATGAAGGAGCATCTCCTTTCTTGAACTATCTGCTGATGGGTCAGTGCCTGTGTTTTCCCTGTTTGACAGGTTGGTCGCCCACTTCTCTGGACTGACTGAAATCTGTTTGCCTGACACACAGTGACAGAAGCAGGGCTGAGATGTTGTGTGAGGTAAACCGTATCATGTCTCGTCTATCACAGTGAAACAGGGTCTACACAAAGGTAAGGGTGGGAAAAGCAAAAATAATTCGATTAGTAAAATTCCAAGGTGAAAGGTGCGTCTTTTTTTTTTTCCTGAAAAAAGTGTTGGGGTATTGTGAGATCATAGGATTAATGGAGACTGTCCTTATTAAATGGATAGTTGCTTCTCTTAGTAATAAAAGAATTTATGGAAGATCACAGCAGTTCAGCACATATCAGCTTAAAATACATTCAGAGGCTAATCATACAGCTGCCTGAGAGCTATGCAGAGAGTACTGAATTAATCAGGTGCTTTGGACTATGAAACGCTGCAAAAAGAAAAAAAAAAAAAAAAGAAACCAAAAGAAAAGGGAAAAAGGAAAGCATGTCTGCTCGCTGAGCTGCCTGTAACTGAAATGGTACCCAGGGACCCCTTTAACAGGAGTCAGCAAAAGAAGTGACCTTCGTTATTGAAGTGCTGACTGGGCACTTTCCGAGGTCTGCTTTCCAACGTCTCAGAGAATGAAATATCGGGCAAAAACGTGTGCTTGGAATAAACAGCAATTCACAGTCTGTAAATGGTTTCAAAGGAGGATCCTGGCAGCGTCCCATTTTGGGCCTGTAAATGACAGAAGGATTTGCGCTTTGTTGTTGACTGCCTGGCGTGTTATTTAGTCTATTTAGTCCTCGACTGTAAAATGGAAAAATGAGTGTAATACTTCTTCTTTTCTCCCAGCTTCTGTCGTATCTATTGGGCTTGAAAGCACTTCAGTGCAAGAATAATCTTTTTTTTTGCTATAAATATACCTGTACTGGGCACGTGGTGTGTGGAGACCCTGCAGAAACACCGTGCTGTTTGTCTCGTGTGATAAGGAATTGACAGGAGTGTTTTCACTTGCTTGACCATTAACGTAGAGCCAGTATAGAGCGGCATATATAGTCCTGTCTCGCTGCCAGCATTGCACGGAGCTCATTGGCATGCAGGCGGACAGCGGAGGCTCTGGCGCGCAGCTTTCTGGGGTAGATCCCCTGGCAGTTCTCTGTTCATTCAGGTAGCAAGCGCACTAATTGCTCATAGCGAAGCAAATTTATTCCAGCCAGCAGTGTCCATAGAGCGGGGCACGGGAAGCTGCTTTGAGAGAATTGCTGCAGAGCAACTTATTTTGGCGTAGCTGCTGCGGTCAGTTCCCCATGGCACGTTAGCGGGGGCTGTCCATCAGGACGCGGTAATGGAAATGCCAACCTTGCTGAAGACGGCTGGCAAAGAGAGCCTTGGGGTCTCCCGGGACATCGGAGGGTTTTGTTCAGATCACTGCCTGGAACAAAGCAAATGAGTCTGCAGGTTCGTGTCATACAGTTGTTTCCCCACTTGCCACTACATGCTCTCCACGGTGACTTTCAGCACCGTGCAGCAGGCGCTTCGGGTACGCTATACAGCATCCTCTTCAGGAAATTGCTTTGCCCTTGACAATTGCAAGGGTTTCTCTGACTTTGTCCCCGTGTCCATGAGGAGGTCACTGGTGGTGGTGGATCCTGGACAAATGAGAAGGTACAACATTCACCTCCTCTTTGTTGCTCAGACCTGTTCATGCTCACTTACCTACAAGGGCTTTGTGTGGTACAGGTGGGACTGTCCTCTGCACAGGGTGTCCTGGCCACAACAGAAACCCTCTGCAGCCAGGACCTGTTTCCTCCAAAGGAGGCGGGGGCCTGCATCCCTCTGCAGCTCTGGGAAGGCCAGGGTGTAAGTATTCATGTATGTATCCTAATTTTTTTGAAAGCAAATAGTGATATTCATATCACCGGACTTTATTTGAGGCACATAGTTTAGAAGTAGTTCCCCACTACACTCAACGAGAAAGATGCTTCTAGAGAAAAAATGTCCTTCCATCTACCTTAGACAGGTCCCTTAGGAGAGAATGAATCACACCTAAGGACCACTTGCTCTGCAGTTGGTTCAGAGAGCAGCCCCCATCCACCCTGAGAAGGATGCTCACCCTGGAGACTTCACAGCTTAGGCAGCAAAAAAGTTTGGGGGAAAGTGATGGTGATGAGCACGATCCTTCCCATAGAACAGAAAGATTAAGCCCTCCTCCTCAAAGATATATTTAAACCTCCAACTCCCATGGCAAACGGGAGTCCTAAGGGGCTTGGCAGAAGCTGATAGAGTTACAAAAGCATCGAGATTAGAGAAAGCTGCATTTGCTTTCCTTTGATCTGTAATTCTACCCTGGATTTTAAGAATAAAGTGTGGGGAGCAGGAGGCCTTTCCAAGACTCATGCCATTGTTTCACTGCCAGATGCTGCCTGCAGGCAGCAGAAACCTGAGCTCCCACTTTCAGGTGGGCTCCATGGGGACGTCTGAGGAAAGGTATGGGGCAGAAGTTGAGGCAAGGACTTGTGTTCATGGTGCCACCCATCTAGAAGGGTGTCAGATTTGCCGTTTAGAGACAAGCTGCGTTCCTAAAAAACTCCCCAACCATAAACCAAAAACTGCTGAGTTTTAACACTGCTTTATGCAAAAGTATTAATAAGTAATTCAAAGTTTTAGTTTTGCCCATTTTATTTCTTCCACAAAAGCTAATGTTTTAGAAACAACAGAAGAACGAAAAGGGTGAAGAAAACAAGGTCACATGGGATGACAAGCACCTCTCTTGCAGTGTTCAGGACTTACCCATTAGGTGGTGTCTTCTTTCACTGACTCGTCCCCAAGGTGTAGATTAAAGACAAAACGATGTGGGTATAATGATGTGGATGAATCCTGCACTTTTTTCCCCCCTTTTTCTAACCTACCTGTTTCTCAGTTTCCAGTTTATAATCTCTGTCAGTGTTCAAAGAGCTTCTAGAACCAATAGTGCTGTTAGCATGAACACTCTTAATCCGGTGTAAATGCTGGGATGCATGTCATTATGGAAAGTGAGGGGTTTAATGATTTCTCTATGCTAACTGCCATCTTTTATATTCCTAAATAGTTTTGTTGTTGTTGTTGCAGCCTATACTGTTGCATCTGATGGAGGAACAGCTGGTCAATTATTTCCTACAGTCAGAGGCAATGTTAAGGGATTCAGAAACTGGACATAAAACAAAATCTGGACAATATAGGACTTGGCTCATTTGTGTATTGTATAGTAAGAACTAGCACCAGCTGCCTTAAGCTGGTGGGTACATATGCCAATTAATCCTCCAAGGCATTATTTTAATAAGTAGATTGAAGAAAGGAACCCAGGTGCAGCATAGATGTGGAAAGAAGGTCTCCTCCAAATGATTACAGTGTTTGGTGGCCTCAAAGTTTCCAGCAGATGGGTTCACACAGGCCTGGTCACAGCTTCAGCTGCCATTGGTTTTGCAATTTAGTTTGACTTCCAGTTTGTTGCCTGCCAAAACCCAAATAAACTCGTCTGAAAAATGGCAAGCAGACCAGTATGGCAAGTGAGGAAGTGGGACAATAGCAAGGTCACCTGTGACAGAATCAGGACCAGTCTCTTGTCATCATCTGCAAGTATCAGTTTTGCTCTGGTAGTAATGCTTCAGCACTTTTTTCCGTTTCCTGTATTTTTCCCATAAAAGTGTGTGAGTGTCTATGTTCTTACCGGATAGGAGCTAAAGAGCCTGTTAGGACAATGAAGATTAAAACCAGATCTTAGTTACCTTCCACAGTTTTACTCATGTAAATTGTTAGGGATATTGCAAAAAGTCTTGAGTAAGGAGCAAAGGATGTGACAGAAGAAAGAAGGAAGCCGCTTAAAGCCAAACTTTGTTGTTTGTAAGCACTGACAGCCTCTGCAGAATTACAGCATTAATTTACAAACTTTCACAGCTGCCCAAAGCCATGAGGTCCTCCTTAGCCCATGAGTTGCTTCTCCAGCTCTAATGTGTCCTGTGGTGTAGTCCTGTGTAGGTTGGTGTTTAATGCTTTGCTGAGAGAACACGGAAATGGAACTGTGAGGAAGAGGTTTCTTCTAAATCCATGTAGGAATTTAGCAACTATATTTATTTCTGAATTTCTTTTTTTTTTACCATGGAACAAATGGGTATTTCTACACTTTGTACACCACAAAAACATAGCTATTGGACAATAGATGAAGCACACTGATATCGTTCTTAAAGAAAGAGTAATTCAGAGAGCAAATGGTCTTTACTGACGTCGGCCAGTGGCAGTGACTATTGTTGCAGCAAAAATATTTTAACAAGTGTGAGTTTAAAAGGTGCAGAACTGCATCATCATGAGCTGCACCACAGAACGGTCCCATCCAGAACTGAGAAGTGACACTGGCAAGACACTAGCTCGTTCAAGAGGTTAATTACCAGCTGCTCTTCAGGTGTCAAGTAACTACATGTACCAAAAATAAAGTTTATTTCAACTTGCTGATCTTTTAGAAAGACACGGTTATCGTAATTGCAAAATGAATATTTCACTGTCTCATGTTTTGGAAATTAGCATGCAAAGCCCGTCATTTACAAAGGCAGTGCCAGCCATCTTGTCCCAAGACGGGGGAGAGAAGAGGAGCGAGGCAGACTAATGAGGGCTTTCTGCAAGGTCAGGGCACAACAGTAGAATGATTAACTGAAGATTGCTAAGGAAATAAAATTGTCTAAAAATTTTTTTGGTGTTTTCCTGAGAGAAATTAATGTGATGGAGAAACTTCAGAGGAGGGAGCAATTACTGGGGAAGGGAGGGAGGGCATGGCGGCTCCTCAAGTGTGGGAGGTACTGGGGAGCAAACGACCCAACTGCATGACTCGTCCTAGGGAACCACCACAGGACATGCCTGGGGGAGAGTGGAAAAGTCAAGCTGAACTACAAGCTGAACTGAAGGAGAGACCACACACTATATGCTCTTTACAAGAGCAAGAAAGGTCTCTCTTAATATCCTGAGAGAATTAATTAAAAGGCTGCCCAGGGAAGAGATGGAATCACCATCCCTGGAGGTATGTAAAAGCCGGGTAGACGTGGTGCTGAGGGACATGGCTTAGTGTGGGTTTGGTGGTGTGAGGTTGATGGTTGGACTCGATGATCTTAAAGGTCTCTTCGGTGATTCTATGATTCGATCAATCAGGACTCTTATTCTTAAAATATGCCTCTGCAATTTTAGACAAAGCCAGTCCTCTCCCAGATGCTGAATGGGCTAGGGACATCTACAGTGGGACAAAAACCTAGCAGGAGCCTTCTCCTTTTCTGCTGTAATGCACAAACATAGTGTAAACCATGCATAATAGTATCGGTGGCCTCAGCGAATGGGATAGGAAAGATCAATATTTACTCTAGGGCACTGGGGGAGAGGGAAGGAGCCCGAAGCAGGGGCAATCCTGGTAGCCTGAGAAGCATGACTCACGAGGGGAATACAGCTTCAGATGGAAAATCGTTACCAAAAAGGTAATTAATTGGCCACTATTAAATTTTCCACCAGCTGATTGACAGTGTGAGAGAAAGGACAAAGAAATCGAATGCAGGCTTCCCAGGCTGCCTCCCCCTGTTACAGGTGTGGACACTGGGGACAGTGGGGCCTGTGGAAAGGCGATTTCTGAAGAACCATGATTTGGCAAGTTTTGCATGGTCTTTGTGAGTATAGCTCTGCTCTCTGAAGCAGGACCAGAATTTACTTCTCAGGCTTCCTTCAGAGGAATTCAGCACAGCTTGACGATCTCCATCATATGTGAAAGGTGCATAGCTAGCACTGTGCTCCTGGGCGTTTGCGCAGATGGTCTCTGTGGGCTTTCCTAGGTGTCACATGAAGAACACCAGAGGCATTGCATTCAGTTCCCGTTCGTAGCACTTCATTATGCAGAACTCGTTGAATTTGGTATTTACACACTTCATCTGATGCTTCATAAACACAAAGCACCTCCTACAAAAGAAGATATTAGAGAAAGTTGTAGAAGTATAAAATTTTAGAAGCTCCCTTCTTTTCGTGGAAATTAATACAGATTTACATCCGTGTTGCTGCTGAGTGGAAATTGTGGCCCACAAGAAAGATGCTGGAATTTCCACTGGGAAAGGAAGAGTTCCAGTGAAAATTCATGGTCATTTGTACTGCGTAATCTTGAATATTAAATGAAGGAATAGAAATATATACCGATTTTGAAAGTAATTTCTCCCTGATTAGAACAAATTGTACAGGAATACTCTACAAGGGAATTAAGCACTAAGATCTAGCTGTCACAAGGGTTCGATGCAGAAGACTGGGGATATAACTGTGTCCAGACGCTGCATTCCTGCATTACGCTACTTTGGCATTGCATTCACCTTAAGAAGGTCTCAGGCTCCCCTGGAGTCTCCTCAGCCTGTCCCCTTTGCTGACCTTGGTGGAGCAGCGTCAGAAGACCTACTGCCAAGACAGGGGATGTCAACTATTCAAACACAGCTGAGGGAAAGTGCAAACTGTCAGGTAGGGTGTCAACAGTCAGCATTTTGCTCATCAATAGCTGCTGATTTCTGAAGGATACGCAATGAATTCTCCAAAATTAATTGCTGGAAGCTGACATTAATGCACAGGGGAAAAAAATCAAAGGAGAAGACATCTGAAGACAAAACATCCCACCCACGAGTGATTTCTCCATGCAGAACACTCTAAGTTAAATTTGTCTGCCACAGGTAACTCGACATCTTTCCTCAGTAGGAATGAATTGATAGTTCAATTCTTAAGGCAAAGGCATAAAGCTTGCTTTTGCTACTTAATGTTTTAAAAGTACCATCCATGGGCATTGCTTTGGCCCTTGATAGCTCATTTTCCTGTGCCTGCTGAGTCACGCTTCTTCGCACAAAGTACCCGTAGAATACCACCCTTTGGCCATGTAGGTGCACTTGTAATATCCCTTTTGGACCTTGATGCAACTGAGCTGAATCCCTGAACAAGTCACAACGTTCATAGCAAATGGGAAGGAAACCCACTGTCTCACCACCGTGTTTTTGAGAGCATGTCCTCCTGGGAAGTGGGAAAGGAGAAAAAAAAAACTATTGCGAAAGCAGTTTATAATACCCAAGCATGAATATATTGAAATATACGGACTGTATATTTTATTTTTTTTTAGAGAAGTACAAGAACAAGCATACTGGCCACTTTGACATGCTGCAGACTTGGGAGCACAAGTGGGTCCTGCAAATTGGGGCTCAGGAGAGCTGCAGTGCCACAAAAGTGCCAGACCTGAAAAATTCTCGTGCTACAGCTCGTGTTTTTCTGCTGTCCTGAATACAAAGATCTTTCTAGGGGTTTTTTTGTTGGGTTTCTTGTTTGTTTTTTGTAAAAACAGTTCCTTTGCCTATGCATTCAGCAAGCTATTTAAAAATCCTCTTCTTTTACTGCTTTTTCCATGACAAAGAAAAAAAAAGAACAGTATAAAATCAATTTTCATTTAACATTTTACAATTCTCATCCACAGGATTTTTCAAGCAGATCAATGTTTTTTAATTAGCTTCAGCTCACCTGGTAGTTTCCGTTTCAGTCATGTAGAACAATTTGTAACTGCAACACAGGCAGGTCCACCAAGGTGGAACCTCTACCTGCTTGAGAGGGCTTCGTCTGGTTTGTGTCTGGAGAGCTGTGGAGAGGCCCGCGATCGATAAAAGCTTGGTAATAAAGGAGGAAGTAAGTTGTATTTTGATGCTATGTATGGAGTACAACTCTACTAAAGAGATACCTCCTAAAGCTTCACCAGCCCAGAAGGTAATATAGATAATATAGATTTCAGGAAGAAATTCTTGACTGTGAGGGTGGTGAGACCCTGGCCCAGGTTGCCCAGAGAAGCTGTGGCTGCCCCATCCCTGGAGGTGTTCAAGGCCAGGTTGGATGGGGCTTGGAGCAACCTGGTCTAGTGGGAGGTGTCCCTGCCCATGGCAGGGGGGTTGGAGCCACATGGTCTTTGAGGTCCCTTCCAACCCAAACCATTCTGTGATTCTGTGATTCTATAATGGCCTTGGCCCATGTAACCACAAACAAGAAACACAGGGTACAGGTCTAGATGGAAATCTTTGCATCTCACAGCCTCTATTTTTGCTATTTTTGCACTGGAATTATCATCATTTACTCCACATGAAGAGAAAGCATTGCCACATTTGGAAGATTAAAAATTACAATTCATTTTTCAAGATACCTGTTGAATTGCCTACATTTCCTTTACCTTCATGACGGGTTATTAGGATATTTGTGGGTAAGCAGCAGCTATTCGATTTGCACTTAACCAGAGTACCTGCCCTGTCTGTGCAGTTACGTTACAGTCAAGTTTTTGTAACATTACCCGTTTGTCACCATGGGAACAATTTTGAGATCACAAATATGGACTGTAGCATTAATGAATAAATAAGGAGGAAAGAGTGCTGATTACAAAGAAGGCATTAAAAATCTTTGCAATCAGCAGTAATAATAATAGAAAAAAATACACGACATAATAAATGAGAAAATTCTCAGCATTGCAGTTGGAAAACTGTGCTCGGGTCCTGCACTGTTTCTGTGCATTGGGCCGAGGTGAATCTTCATGCAGCTGCCATCTGCCTTGGAGGAAAATAGCTGCTGATCAAAGCTGCATTTTAAAGGATGAATTTTCATTACAAGAAAAACATTTAACCAGTATCAGTTTCCAAAATCTTGTGAAGAGAAATATAAACCTGAAAATGACCATGAACAGAAGTATTTTCCTTTCCACATTTGATTTTTAAATACTTAATACTGATGGATTTTTTTTTTATTATTATTATTTGATGAAGTGAAAAGAAACCAAGTATGAGCCTCAGGCTAAAATAGCTTCTTATCTTAGTAGAAGAGTTTTACTATGACCAGATTTCTATTCTGTCTGTCTACAGGATACAATGAACCTTGACTGCTGCTTGATGATGTAGCAAAGCTGTCACATCCCCAGAGGCTCAGGGTTCCTGGAGCAGGCTAGACCTGTTTCTTACACCGGTTCTTCCAAACTGTTCAGCATCCAGAAGAGGCCAGCGGGTCAGGGGCTGCACTGCGTCCTGCGGCCTCGGTGATGCTCATGAACTTTGCAGGTCTTCCTACGTCCGTATGCATGTCCAGGGAAAATACTGGGTGTGGGGAGACTTTGCAATGTAACCCACGTCACGAACGTGTTTAGCAGTGTCAGCTGAAGGGCCGGGTGTCGGTCATTCCTGGTGGTGTGGGTAGACGACACGTCCCCGTGGGTCAGAGCCTGGGCTGGCTTTAAAGAGAGGGTCAAGCAGCCCATCAGCAAGGTGTTTCAGTGCTGGGTTCAGGGCCTGGTTCAAGCGCAGTGGAAAGCTGTAAGTGTCTTTTTCCTCTCTGCCAGCTGTCGCTCCCAGCTTTGCTGAAGATACTGTGATCACTGGGGCTTAAAGAATTTCATAGCAGCAAGAAAGGGCAGTCTGCTGGCTTGTTTGATGCACAAATGTGTCCCCCCCTCCCTGCAGCTACCCAACCTGCCTCCACACTCCCATCCAGCGCCTCCTCTTAATTTCTCTTTATGACATAAGGCAACTAGTTCATGCCACGGACCCTTTAATTCATTTTCGTGGGCAAACGTTTACAAAAGGCTTGAGGTTCTTGGCTGTTGGACAGGCCATGGAAAGCTGGCGTTTCTGACAGTGTGTTTAGTAAACGTCCTTCCTCCCACAGGGAAGGGAGAAAACAAGCACATTTTCCAGCTTTATTAAAGGCTTTTAATCAACAGATTTTAATCAAGAAGGTAGGCGGGATAAACCAGATAACTAATATATTTGGCTGTCATGCCAGGCCCCCGATAATGTCCATTGGGGATGGTAGAGGCCAGGGAGGACAGGAAAACATTAATATCGGCAATTATAAAACTCAATTATGCTAAAGCATAGAAGAACAATGGAGCAAAAGCAGCTTCCGAGGCTCATATGGGATAAGCACTAACAGCACAATGGAATTATGTCTTCTCTGCATTTCATTAACAGTTGGCATTAATAAGAGGAACGCAGGTGTCACATGAACTCCTGCATCTTTGAGTTCAACGTCCCGCTACTTCAGCACCTTGTTGTGAAATCCCTTCTATGCACTCATTCAACCCAGAGTCCGCACAGTCCATACCTTTGCTGCAACAACCACAACGCAGTGCCAGCACGTGCCTTGTGCGAGCAAGCAGGGCGAACACAGGTGCTGAGCCTCCCTGCTGCCTCCCCTCCTGGAGATGAGGAGGCTGCAGACCAACCACCTCAGCTTTTTTGAAAGGACCAATGCAAAACTGCCCATCAAGTCCCTGACATCCTCGTTATTCCATAAACTTTTTCGAAGACTTTGCAATAAGCCAAATCACCTCCTCACAAACATTTTTCTTAGCTAACTATTCAGACAAGGTGTGCACCTTCTCTCCTGGGTTAGGCCACCTGGCTAAATAGTCAGTGGAGCTTCATCCCAGTCTCCACCCATGAGCATGCAGTCTTTTGCAAATGTCTTTCATGGTAAATTCAGAGAAAATTAGTCCAACTCTGCAAACAGTTCACATGTTGATTAAAATAACTCATGTGCTCGTTCCCACTGGAGTGGTCCATAATCTTGTATCTGTACAGAGAAGCTGTCCTCACTAAGATTTTGTTGTTGTTGTTGGCTTCTCTTCTAGACACTCATGCATTCAAAAATCTCTTTGTATGACAAAAATAATGTAATTTTTCAAGAGTTTATGAAATTGCCCCTTCAATTTGTTCATGCATAATACACATTACAGGAACATGCCATTAGCACACGCATCGATACTACTGGATGCGTTTTGTTGTTCAAGCATACAAGTTGCCAAAATCACATATTTAAATATACTTAGAGCTAGAAATCCCATTTGGAAATCTGTCTGTAAATATTGCAGAGAAGCAACGACCCACTCTTGGATTTTGTATTTTTCCTGCTTTTCAGAGGAAGAAAGGAATACAAATGACCTCCAGATCTTACAGGGAAAAAAACTTTTCTCAAATGTGTAAACAACAAATGCATGTAGAGTTTTCTGTGCTGGACCAAGATAATTCTGCAATATGCATTCAGTGATATTAATGTAATATGCTAATATGCATAGCTTATTTTATACGTCTTCTCTTTAAAGAAATTAGCATTGTAGTCCTCATGTGTATCATATCTCACCAGTGCAAAGAAATGTGGCTTTATTTCCTATTATCCCTATTATTTTATAATTTTTTTCTTTCACAACCCTCTGAATTTTTACTCCTGAGAGTTTACTGTTCTTGACTTTCTTGTGGGCGTTTTTTTCATAGCTTCCTCGGAGATTTCAGTCTCTGTCAAGGCCTCATTCTAAGCTCCCATGACAAATGCCCTTGGATAAAGAAATTTTGCATTGTATTTTAAATGGAAAGACACATCAAAACCACTTTCCAGCTACTTCACCATCCTTCAGTCATTTCCTCTTCCTTATCAAGAGGTCCCATAGTCAGCCAGTAAATATTCTTGCTACTAGGAATGTTCAATCACTGTTATTGTTTTATCCAAAGTTGCTTGTGATGTAAGTGAAGGTTTGAAATTTTCAGCTTCTTTTGGTGACAAGAGTGTTACTGTATTACCAAATGGCCTCGCATGTCATAGCATCATAGAATCACCTAGGTTGGAAGGAACCTTTAAGATCATTGACTCCAACCATCAGCCTAACACTGCCAGAACCACCACTAAACCATGTCCCTCAGCACCACGCCCACCCAACTTTTAAATACCTCCAGGGATGGTGACTCCACCACTTCCCTGGGCAGCCTCTTCCAATGCTTGATGACCCCTTCGATGAAGAATTTTTTCCTAAGATCCAATCTAAACCTCCCCTGGCGCATCTTGAGGCCATTTCCTCTTGTCCTATCGCTTGTTACTTGGGAGAAGAGAGCTATGATGATATCAGTTGATAAGTTCCTACCCTCCAGCAAAGAAAAGCTCGCAAGGTGACCTGCTGTCTCTATGCGAGAGAGAAACTCAGTGGAGTTTCCTCAAAAGTCCTGACTAAGGCTGCACACACAAGCAGGTGGAAGGGACCAGCTTAAGCAATGTGTCCTTGTACATCGTGTCTGAGGGCAGAATCTGGCTCTTCCCACTTTTGTCAGATAAAACAATTAACATACAGGAAAATCAGCTTGATAGCTGCTCTGCTGTCTTCCAATTTGATGGGATATTTTCAAGTAGCCATTTTTCCTTACAGTTCTATGTTATCTTTTCAGCATTATTTTTTTGCAGCTCTACCACACATTCTAGTTGAATGGTGTCTTTTTAGAGTACATGGCATCTTACTTTACCATAGGACTCCAAGAGATGTTTCCAAGCAAAACACCTGCAAGATCTAACCATTTTTCAGCCACGTATTTTCACCTCCATTTGTACACGCGTTACCTTGCACCTTAACTGACTGTGGCTAGTTATTTAGGCTGCTGTTTCCCCTTTCTGCCTTCTCATATTTCTTTGGATGTGGTCTTCATGGCGCTGGGTGCTGAGCACTGCCTTGGTCTCTCTCAGGGTGCCGTGCAGTCGATGTTACCTTCTCTTGCTTTGAGGGAAGCCCTTGTTGCACGTCTTTATGATGAGACGCTTATTGCTCCTATCTGGTCCCAACTCTGCATTAACACGCTCAGACTAAACATGACAGAGTTACGTTTATGCTGTATGGGAAGAAATCAAAACTTTACACTGTTCATAAAAGTGTATCTATATAAATTAGATTTATGTTCCACAAAAAAGAAAAAAGGGGGATTCTGATAAAAATAATGCTGAAATCATATACTTTTTAAGTAGAAACCTTGATACCAAAGATCTTTAAGGCTTCAAAATGATTTATTTTTATTGTTTAAGGTTGAATCATCTGAACATCTTTGAGTTGCATAAATTTTCCACAATTATTAGTTTATATAATATTCTGTAATACTCATCATATCAGAAAAGATATAATCAATCCATTTGACCATTATTAAAATGTGAATTATATGCAATCCCCTCTCTCTTATTATTACAGTTCTTTTGTATTTCTTAAGCCATACAAAATTTAATAAATCTTTGCAGGACTTAATAAAGAGAAGAAGATTTATATATGTACTAAGACATTCATTTAGTCTTCATAGCCGCATTGAATTTATTTTCATCGAATTCTTCATCACCTGCTAGTTACCATATTTATTGCATTCTCTCCATTGCTTCTCAAAGCACGTACGCATGAAATGTTCTTGGAAGAATATCTGTACAGATGTTGTGTTCATCAGGTAAACGTAACAAAACCATCTGATCAGCCAAGACATTTGACTTAGAGTAATTGAGAGGTTGTGGGTTCGAGTCAGTGTTGTCCATCATGTGACAGCTCCTGGAAAGCTCAGTTGCCTGCTCTTTTTTTTCCAGAAAGGGTCCTACTGTTTCAAACAATAAGCAGAAAACTGCCTAAATTTTAGCAAGAAACAAGTGTTGCATTTACATAGCAAATGTGTTATTTATGATGATTCAGACCCAATTTATCACCTCTTAATTCCTCAACAATTCCAATGCATAGGTTTTTCCAGAAAGGAAGAAGTTTCCATCTGAAACCACTTAGAGCAGCATTGACGTCCCCAGACTGACCGTGCGACTGCTTGGGACCTCTTCTGGAAGTTAATAAGTATATCCAGAGATTAATAGGCATGAAATTGCTTGAGACTGTAGACTGATGAGGATCTGAGAGATCCACTCTGTTTTTGCCATACCAATATCTCTCCTTGAAACAGGGGACTTCAGGGACAAATTATGGGGCTGTCCATTGTGTTCTGCTGTCTCCACAGACAGCGGCTTTCAACTGCGTCAAGAGCATGGGGCATGTTTGCAGCAGACACTATGAAAGCATCAGTCTGGCTCAACTGCCAGCTGCTTTAGCCCTTCTGACAAGATATTTGTCACCATTCTTGGAAAATTTACCTTGTGGGGACCAAAATATGCTGCATCTACTCAGGCTAAAGTTGTGTTTAAAATGCCTTCACACCCTAAGGCATGAGGGATCCTGCTCCCCACCAGCTGCAGGAAGAAAAATAGATTCTTCTTGTAAGAAGAAATTCTCTCCAACTTCAACTCTGGCACCTTTGTATCAAATAATACTATTTGTCTTCCTTTTTCACCCTGGTTTACAGGGCTAGACTAAAACCCCAACCTTCACACAAGTTCTTCCTCTCTGTGCCACCCGCTGTTGACTTCATCGATGGGAAGGTTTCTAATATCCAGATAGTTCATGCCCTGGGAGCCGTTCTGTATGTGATGGTGTTGGTATTTAAAAAAAAATGAGAACTATGAGCAGCAGCACAGAGTTTGTTAGATGCGTACCTGCTGGACAGGCAGAATTGCGCTCTGCATTGTGGCATCATGAACAGACCTGGAAGGGAATGCCAGAGGTCATTCCTGCTCAGCGTGGTGTCGGCTATACTTACAACGATTCAGTCCTGACCCTAGAAAATGTACTGATTGCCGGCTATCTTATCTCTAATCAGCAATGGAAAAGAAAATCAGATTAGCCGTGTAAAGCTCTTCTTGGCTGAATCACTTCAGACCAAAACTTCTCCGACTGCAGTGTCCTGCCCTCAGCCACAGTCAGCAGAAGTAGTCGGGTAAAAGTATAACAGCGTGAATATGCAGTGAGACTTGCTGGAAAATATCTTTTTTCTTATTTCCGGTGACTACACCTGTCTGCTTGGATGAGGTTTGGCACATCTGGAATGCTGAATGGATTAGGAAACGTGTGTGTGAGAAGAGACCCTAGTACCATGGCAAGATTGTAGTTAGCAATCGTTGCTCACTGACGTTCAGTCGAGTGATGCCCTGCGCTCCTGTAAAGCCCTCGAGTTCTTAACGTGATTACATTTATATTACTTGAAGAGATAACTCTAAAAAGAAACAAGCTACCCTGCAAACAACACCATGGGGACGGGTCATGTTTTGAACCACATAAAATTTTCTTGAAAGCATTAACTTGTTTACCTGTTTTATCTAGATGACTGGCATTAAGCATTTTTAGGAAATTTCTAATTTTTCCTATTTTTTAATACTACCTGTCCACAAAAATGCTATTTTTTAATTCATTTTTTTATCTGTTTGTTTGTTTGTTTGTTTGTTGCTTTGTTTTGCTGCTTGTCTGCAAATATACAATCCCCAACTGAGAAAAAGAAAGAGTCAAAATATTGACTGAAGCAGTACCAACAGAAACACAGAGAATATTGCTTGTGGTTGTGAAAAGGCAGTTTTATTTGGAGAAAATGCAACTCTGCTAACACTGTGGAACTACACATCTGTCTAAGCATTTATAAAGCTGTTCTCATACCTCAGAGAAAGACTGCAACATGCCTCACTCACTGAAACAGAACAAATATGTCCTGGAAAATTGTATTAGAATAGCCCAGATGGAGACTGTCAAAATATAAATCTTTGTAAGTAACTGATATATATCTCAGGGAAAAAAGAAACAAACAGCACATGTAGGCCACTGCTAATGAATCACATTATTCATAAAGCTGTTAATGACTCAGGCACGGATACCTTGTGTAATTAAATTATAAGGAAGCAAAGTTTAAGCAGATGGAGCTTGTCGGAATTTTAATATGCTGCAAACTGCATTTCATACTGGAAACTAGACTAATTGTTTTGTCAAGATTTATACTCTAGTACTATTTTATATATTACAATCCAGAATTTCAGATTTTCTCTTACCAAATAGCTATGTCTTATGCACATCAGCCTGAGAGTTGTTCAAATGACGTTTCTTGATATTTTTGGCTTCAGTGATACCTCCTGAATCCTTAGTTTAGCCTCCATTTCTGCCTTCACCATAACATGGATAGGAGTTATATTGGAATAAAAGGTTTATTCCAAAGGGCTATCGCAGCTTCCAGTGCAGGGATGCCCAGGGAGTACATGAAATTATTCTGATAGTAGCAAAGACCGCGGAAGTAACACCATGCTAGGTACACAGACAAGAAAGTGTCGTTAAGCAATTATGAAAGGCAGACACCCAATTGCGTCCATCTTTTTTCCAGGTGGACGAAGCCGGGTAAACACCACCAACACTGTGGAACAGCCCTTGTCCCTCGGTGTCTGCAATTTGCTGTCAGTAAATGTCACAGGGCTGGATGTGAGTTCAGCGTTACATCCTGGGGGTCCCTTCTCCGTGGATGCCACAGTGCAGGACGGTGACTTCCCTTCAATAACCTGTAAGAGAGAAAATCACCACCTGGCCAAGGACACGGACCAGCAGTAGCAGTAATTTTTGGACAGAAAAGGAAATAATACTTCTGGTAAGTGTGTGTCCTTTCAGGCTTCTTTTTTGTCCTGTGTCCTATGTTCTGTTTTTAATTTATAGTCTTAGAGTCCATATTAACAGACACGCTCTGTCTGGAACGAATATTCAAGAAGGAATGCCACATAGAGGCACTCTGTGTTTTACATGGTCCCTGTCCATGGCCAGATCTCCTTTCACCTCCTGTACATTATAGACCTTTAGATTTCCCCCAGATACCTCTATACAGAGCCCAGCAAGTTGTGTCAAATATACCATTTTTATTCACATGAGACTAAGCATCAGACACTGAGGTGTACCAGTACCGAAGACTCTGGAGGAGACATGATTAACTGAGATGTGAGGAGATCTAGGAACTACGCTTAAAGGCAGGCAAAATCCACTATCAACACAACTGACACAGGTAAAATTCTTACAAGGAACATCACTTTGAGCTTTTGCCTCTGGCCAGCCATCCATGAGCACTCCATACCTGGTGGTGCTGTGTCTGAAAAATGGAGAAATTTGAAAGTGATCCTCAGCTGGTTCCTTTAAGACTCACATGGGCTATGAAAACGTTTAATTCCCCTTTGCTAACTCCTACCTTATCAATGCTAAAATGGAAACATCCACCAAACAATTCTTCCTTTTCTACATCACCACTTAACGGTTTACAGTCTGTGTGTAGCAATGATCTATATGCAAAACCTGCCCTGGAGAGTTTTTTTCCAAATATTTTTAATGACTGTTTATTATCTTTAATCCTGTTGGGGATTTCCATCTCATCACTAACTCAGCTTCCCCAGCGAGTCACTTCCATTTTCAAAATTTTAATTTATGTCCTTTGCCATATGATCATAACTCTCTGTATTCTTTTATCTAGGACAGTTTTTCAGCCAATTTTGAAATCATGAACATCTAATAGGATATTTTTTTAAATTGCTGTCTTTGTACCTCTCACTTCAAATATATGCCCCCAGCCTATGCTGCCCACAGCTCCATAAGCTTTGGACCATTGTTTTCAGAAGGAGTAAGTCTATGTGGTCCAAGTTTGGGTCAAATCTGGTGAGATAATGACAGTTTCCCATCAACCACCAACCAAGGATCTGTGGATGAGACACTTGGGAGCCCTCAGCCTGAGACACGGACCACAAGGAAATGTCGGAGAAGGGTCTATAGAGAGACACGGCGATCTTGCCAACGGTTTGATTGCTCCCATGGCTCTGCCGAAGGAGTCCTCGCTGTGCACTGCTCCCTCTGAAATCTTGACTCAGAGACATGACAAGAAGGTCGTTTCTGAATACCAAAAGGAAGTCTAGGTTGTATTTTTTGCTGTGGTACTGAGACATACATAACGAGCATCTCTCTGATGCTGCCTCACATGACATTTTCAGAAGCTGAAAAGTGGGGGGTTTTGTGAAACCACCATATGGTAAGCACAATCAACATTTTTTCTCAAATTCAGGGGACATTTCAAATGAATTCCCGCAGGGTTTAGTCTTGGGCTCAGTTCTATTCAATGTTTTCTTAATAGCTTGCATGATGGAATAAAGAACACACCCACACAATTTGTGGATGGCAGCTATGAAGGCGCTTTCAAGTTAGGATCAAAATTTTGAGCTGAACAAATGGCACAAGAATCTCAGTGAAGCAATGCAGTCAAGACAAGGGCTGTGGTGTGCTTTTAGGAAGGAAAAATTGGAGTGCCATGTGGAAAACTGGAATTTCTGGATGCAGAGCAGTGTGGGGTTAAGATGAATAGTGCAGTTAACAAGAGAAATAATGCAGAGCACACACAGAGAGCAGTACAATTCCATATGTAGGACCTGGGGAACAGGGAAAGGATCCCAAGGGGTCCACTTCTGAAAAGCAGGGCAAGCTGATCTGGAGATGTGAGACCACTCGTTAAGATTTTTCGCAGTCTCATTGTGTAATTTATTCCTCTTCCTTTCCTCCCCCACTTAAAACTCATGGTATATGAATCTAATTAAATCAGAAACAACTAATATATACCTGTCATGTTTTGGGACCTCTGAGATAACTTTAGGAAGTTCTTCTTCCACCCCGCCAACGGCAGTATGTCACCTAGTTTGCAAACCTTGGTCCTAAGGCACGTCCTTGCTGTGGGGGAGTCCCAGGTGTGCTGGCAGTTCTGTCCCTGTGAGGGTCTGCCTCCCTGACCTCTAAGCCTCCTTCCCTCTCCTCCCAAAACACAGATTTCCAACTCTCCAGTGCTTTTTTTGGTTGCTCAGACCACAGACCGCTGTCTGTCTAGCCAGAACATGCTTGTAAGTCATCCTTATTTGGAGGAGAAGCTGTGCATATATTGTTATATCATTTTCCTGGTGTCTTGGGGTTTTTTTTCCCCCCCCATCTCTTAATTAAATCATGCATTTACATAAAAAGTCTTACAGTCCAAGACATAATCACCTCACTGTACAGAACAAGTCACAGCCTGCTCCTAGATTATTACATAGCTATTCCATATTAAATTATATTCATGGCTATTAAAGGTGAAAGAAAAAGCAGTACTGAGGAACACGTGGCTACTGCAGGATGGCAATAGCCTTACGGAAGGCATTACAAGATCCACAAGGTCATTTTCAATTTGCCATGCCTAATTAAGTTGTTCTCAATGTTAACAGCTGAAAAGCCATTCAAAGTAGTTTATGTATCAGCTTTGTTAAGTAGAATATTAGCTGTATGGAGGTAAAAGCAAATAATGTGCAAGGGAAAATTCCTCACATCTTAAACAATCAGAGTACGGTCTGAAGAAAAGCTGATTATAATGATTCCTTTTTGTGCTAATTAACAGATTTCATATGGGGAAAATACACTTTACCATGCCAACTTAGGGGGCCTGACAAAGCCAAAATGACTTTTACCCTGTTAAACCTCTGAGGAAACGAGGCTGGAGAGGAGGTTTGCACAGCTCTTGCTGTTCCTTGTTACAGCCCGGGAGGCTGCCTGGAACCGCAATCTAATACTGGGGTAAAACCAACAAAATTCAAGCTTTTAGTGTTGGTTGTGTGAACACCAAAGTACCATTTCCATCACTACATCCTTCTTCCTTTCAGTGCACGTATATACCTTGGAAAAATGTATAGGGAACTCCAAAACAATAGGAATATTAAATTAAGGTGAACGCTGAGAGACTACGCTGTACATTTGATCCACTACAACACCCTAAAGTTTAACTCCCTTCTTATGCTCTGCTCATGGTAGCTACAAAGAATAATTTTCTTTGACTGAATGCTCCTTTTGAGGCATTTCATTTCAGTTGACTGAAAAAGTGTTTCTCCAGAACTGCAATAGTCTCTGGGAATTTTAGCCTTCTCCTAAGAAAAAAGACGATCTTATTGAGATATTTTCTTTCAGGTAATTGAGAACTGAAATAGAATACTTTTATTTTTTCAGCCCAGTCGTGGTGTCTGCACCACTTCTACTACACCAACTCCCCAAAGTCTCACCAAATTCCCAAGCACATGATTTTTCCCGCATTCCTTCCGCCTGTATTTCTCTGCTGGTCTCGCAGCTCCTCTGCAGGCAGCTGGGGAGTGATTCCTGCCTGCTACGAGATTGGTATGCAGAGTCTGTCCTCACGGCAGACCTGGAGCCAGCAGACTGCTTTTCACCCAGGTGACCTCCATAAATTTATGCAGTGAACTACAATTAAAACGAACGGAGTAGTTCCGCTCTAAACCAAGACATTTAGACCATCTCAGTAGATGGTATTGGGACATTCAGCATGGAAATGCCCGAGATGCGTAAGTTTGCTTTGTTTCACACAATGTAGAAAACTAAATGTCTCTCTGCCTGAAAAAAAAAGAAAAAACAAACAAAAAAAAGTCAGCTTCTTCACACTATTTCCCTTCTAAATATGAGTCACTGTGATCCAGGAAAGGAAAGATGTGGTGGAGAAGCCCACACCCAATTGTCCATTGAAGTTAGTGCATATTGTAACTTACATAATTATTAAATTTGAGCTGTCCGTTTGAGAAGAGAATAATAAATGGATGAAGAAGAGATATTAGAAATAGTCTAATAAGCAATTATTAATCAAATTCTGACCAATCTGCTGTTTGCAGTTTTACCTCTGGTTTCTAGAACCAACATTTCTTTAAAGCACAAAAAATATTCCAGAAACGAACCGCTCTTTTTGCTCTCTGTCCTAAGCAACAATTGATTGTATTTTACAATCAGCGGTAGGACTCCAGGCGTTTATACCTGCAGCTGTTCGCTGCAGCTCCGCACTCTCGTCTGGCATAATTCAACGCAGCACTTGCGACTTCAGCGGGGTCGTGCGTGTTGACGCCGCCTGACAGCCCCGCTGGCAAATTTTCATGAAGGTCTGAGCGCTGGGATCCCGTAGGATACCGTTCTTCCTTTGCCAGCCCCCTCCACCCTGCCTGCGAGACCGCGCAGCGTGTATGTGACAGGGAAACATGCCTCGCTGCCTTCCACGTGGGGTTTCTACGCCGGGCGGCGCCGAGCATCGCCTTCCACTGCCGGCGCTGCACCGGGAGCTGAGCCAGCGCACGAATCCAGAGCTGCTGCCTTGATGGTTCAGATGGCTCCTTACCTGCGTAAATGCTAAAATAGTTGCAGCAGTTAGGAAAATGGCAAACCCAGTGATATACTGTCCGCTTCTCAATTATTCAGGGTACCGCTCTCAGAGACCTGAAAGGGCTTCGTTGACGCATTCTGCAACGTTCGCCAGGGTGCTGCCTCTGCGCACGGGGATGCTGTCTGCACGTGTTAGGGTAGAAATCCCATCTTTGAGAATCTCCCCGGAAATCACAGCACTGTATACAAGGATCTACGGATCATACGTCACGTCACTGGCATGGAGGATGCTCTGAAGACATGTGAGCTAAAAGCAAAACAGTTAATGTTAATGCGTCGGTTTGCTAGTGGCTTTCCAGTCCCTAAAAGGGCTCCAGGGAAGCTGGGGAGGGACTCTTGATCAAGGAGTGGAGCCATAGGACAAGGAGGGATGGTTTTAAACTGGAAGAGTGGAGATTTAGATTAGGTATTAGGAAGAAATTCTTCATTGTGAGGGTGGTGAGACCCTGGCCAAGGTTGCCCAGGGAAGCTGTGGCTGCCCCATCCCTGGAGGTGTTCAAGGCCAGGTTGGACGGGGCTTGGAGCAACCTGGTCTAGCGGGAGGTGTCCCTGCCCATGGCAGGAGGGTTGGAACCAGATAATCTTTAAGGTCTCTTCCAACCTAAACCATTCTGTGATTCTGTGACTCTATCTTCATGTGATCTCGTTCTTGACAGTGTAAAATGTGTTTTGCTGCTCATCTGATTTCACAGCCTCTTGAAGTTTCTGGGGGGGTGTGTGTGGAAATTTGTTGAACAGTCCTGTGATCTTAGCCTGGCAGAGACGCTGGTGGAGCGGGCTTGCTACCATGTGCAACAGGAGGAAGACAGCACACGTCCTACACCTGCTCTTACCCCTGACAGCCATGGCTTCCCAAAGCACTTCACTAGTTGTGTTGGGTGTGTTCAAATGCCATTTTCACCTAAGAAGACTCTGTATAATTAAAGTCAGGGTTATTGCCCTGCA
Source organism: Burhinus bistriatus (assembly GCA_013397275.1). Classification (NCBI taxonomy): domain Eukaryota; kingdom Metazoa; phylum Chordata; class Aves; order Charadriiformes; family Burhinidae; genus Burhinus; species Burhinus bistriatus. Next base: position 447,962 of record VYXH01005788.1, on the reverse strand, counting down.
TACGTGGCTGGCATCAGCACTGTCTCTCCACAGAGAGGATTTCCTGCAGCGTGGTTAGAAAAAGGCTGGAATTGTTGACCATCAGCTGCCCCCTGTCAGTCCCTGCAGGATGGTCTTTTGTCAGAGCTCCAGTCCCATCCCACGCAAATTCAAGGAAAGAAGAACACACAGCAGTCTATGTAACGAGCAGAGAGCTCATTAAGAATTAGGACATCAAATCTGCAGAAAACTTGAAGCACTCATTCATGCTTTCTTTGCCAAAGCTCAAATTGATTGTGAATCTGGAAAGGGAAACCGGGCAAGTTCACTGACAAGAAGGAAGTCTCTGCCTCTCAGTGAGCTGTTGGAAGTTGGATGAGCAACCTGGAGAAGTGCAGCAGTTATCCTCTTCCCTGGATTTCCCTTTCAGCCTCTGAACTATGATGTGAACTACTGCTCTGAACCAGTACATCATTTCTTAAACTTTTGATGTTGTGCAGGGATGCATTTATATTGCAACACAGTTAAATGAGCGGGAAGGGGAGAGGGAGAGCAACGAATACAAGTCATTCCTGTTAATTCCAGTACGCTGCCAGAACACGCTCAAATAGTAGAAGTACTATTACCATATTGTCAGTACGGGGAGCAGGGAGAGCAGCAGGAGCTCCATGCTGCAGTATATATCCCAGCAAGGGATGGACTTAATTTTCTGTGAGGGCAGAGTTGAAGGGTTTACATTTATATATTAAAAAAAAAAAAAAAAAAAAAAAAAAAAACT
>VYXH01005788.1:382884-447097 GCA_013397275.1 Burhinus bistriatus | reverse complement strand
AAAAAAAAAAAAAAACCAGTTTCTAAAGTTGTCAGCTACACTAAAAATGGTCATCCTGCAGCTGAGCCGAGTGAGCAGAACAAGGGGCCAGCTCCTGGTCCCGGCTTGGCCAAGGTTCCTGGTGCTCTGCTTTGCTCTGGGGCAAAACCAAGGCATAAATAGCTGAAGTCAACGAAACTATAGAGGTTTAGATGCACAAAGGCTCTGGGTTGCTACCTATGGACAGTACATGCGGCCAAGGTCATGCAGCTCCTTGTACTTGCTGTGAGCATTGAATCCAGCCTTACTACTCTCTAAATTACATGCTAGATGGGCTTCTTCTTAAACAACCTCTGTGCTTAAAGCACAACTCAGCCTCTTGTCCCCATCCTCTGGCTACTTATGTTTCAAGTGAAGCAATTTTACACAAGGAAATAACTGGGATTTGATGAGGCAGATGGACACCAGCCAGGGCAGGAGGCCAAAAGCTTACCTGCCGTGGACCTTTGATCAGCTTGGCAGTTAGTGACTTGCTGTAGCCTCACACAGGATCTCTTCACCTCCAGGGTGAGACACAGCATTGCTTTCCTGCCCTCGCCCCAAGCCCGTTGTCCTGCGGAGCTGGCAGGGAGCCCGCTGCCACCTCACGGCGCCTCCCCGGCTGTAAATTGCTGGGGTTGGCTCCCATGTGCTGCATCCGCCGTGAAAAATGAACTTTCAAATAAAGAAGAAATGCAGTCCTATAAATCTGTTGAGGAAAGGGAGAGGAATATACTTTGCACGTGCTTTGGTTGTAGAAGCAGCAATTCAGCCACAAAGCTTTTCTTCTAAGAATAAAGCACTCAAAAAAAAAAAAAAACAACCAAAAACAAAAGACATGCAGAAAATGAGAAGCCTGCAAAGGCACAAGGGGTGCTTTTTCAGCTGGGTGCTGAATGATGGGTGAGAGTCACACAACCCCTGCTGCCCTGCGACGCCACCGGGGAGGTCCCTCAGCCGGAGCTGCCCGGCCCCAGCTCTCACGCTGTGCCCGGGGCAGAACACGCTGCTCTGGTGACCGCGGGGTTGTGCCATTTGTCAGGTTGTTCAGAGGAAGAGGAAACTGCCTTCATTTCTCTACTGTTATATTTCACTCATTATATTTATTGTTTCTTACTGTGCTCATTTATTACAAATGCATATTGTGCCTTGAAGTTGATTTTCACAGCAATTCATCATTCCTGGAACCGCTTTGCTTTGCTTCCCTAACTTACAGCCCAAAGCTGGGCTCACCTGAATTGCTTCTCTTTTGTTACTGACTCCAGTTCGAGGTACAGTTTTCCAGCCTAGGCCAGCGCTCTGACTGCCTGATCGTCCCTGAGTGCCTTAGCCCCTGGCTGGGCTGCGGGGGAGAAGAGGTCTCGAAGCTCTGACTCATCATCCAGCACAGAGCTGAAAAGGGGCATTTGTGTCTTTGCAGAAGTCTCATTTTCTACCCGTATTCTTTGAGTGCAGTATCTTCAGGAGAAAAATGTTCTTTTCAGATGGTCAGTCAAGAATTATAGCTTCTTATCTTACCTGAGTGCTCTTTTTGTACTTCTCTATGTTTATTCCTTCCTTTTGAGGATGGATGGAGCAGCCATTCAGTGAGTAAAACACTTGCCATAGGAAATTGTAATGTTGGCCTGAACACCTGAAGTGTTCTGCATTCATCCCCAGTAATACCTTCCTCTGCAAATGGCATATCTCCCCCCGGGCTAGCAAGAGAGCAACCGTCAGTTCGCAAGTAGCTTTCAGGGGAAATTTAGCCCTTCCTGTCCAAAACTGCAATTCCGAAAGTGGTTCAGCTGTTACTAAATGACAAAAGTGTCTAAATTCCATCAATCTGCTTTTTGTTTTTAAAGCAGGCCTAGCTGTATTTATTGTGTAAGTTAAAAAAAAAAAAAAAAAATTCTGGGAGGAAATTGATAAGGGGTTTGGTTCCATCCTTACACGTAAGAGTAGTTGTGCTTGTTCTTATTTGGCTTGAGTGAAAATAAGGACACGTGCAGTCATGCCATGTCATGGCTAGCCTGGTAGATTTTCTCAGTCTGTTTGAGTGGCCTCACCCCATGATTGGCGTTATTCAGAGTTGCAGTTCCATGTCCTCCTCACCCACGGCACCTGCGGGACAGTTGGAGAGGCTCTGCGGGATGGGCAGGACCGATGTGTGCCGGAGTGCCTGCAGCATCCCTGGAGCTGCCCAGATGCAGGGCGTGCAGGTACAGCTCCGTACACGAACGGCCCCAGGGGCTGCAGCACCTCAGCCCTTCAGAACATTGCCCAAAATAGCAAATATAGCTCTCTATTTTAGAGAAGACAACACCCATGAAAAAAAGCTAGAGATACAGTTTCTTCTTTTTGTGGAATAGTTTGTCAAATCTCCGCTGAAGCCAAAAGCACTGTTGCTGATCGCCCTGGTGCATCACTCTGAACTGGTTATTTCACAAAAAATTCCAAGCTACTCGTCGCTGGCCATCTGCTCTCTGGAGGCTTCAGCTGGCCTGAACGCTCCGCTCAGCTTCTAGCACGGGTCAAGAGGCTGTAGCTGATGGTGGGTGCTTATCAGCCTGCGGGGCTGGGAGCAGATTTCATCAAGACAGTGTGTTTCAGTTTTAAATATGTTGGGTTAAAATATCTATCTCTTAAAGGCAAGCAAATAGACTCACCAACAACAAAACCAAACCCACTTAAAAACAGTTGATACCCAGACTATGAAAGTCATCATTAGAATAACTCGGTTTGGTTTGGAAAGTGGTCTAACGAACTTTTCTTTAACTGGCTCAATTTCTATCCTACACTGTCCCACAAGGAAATAGTTGCAGGAAGACAGAAATTATTAAAAAAGGATCATTTTGTGTGACTTTTTTGTGCCTTCATTTTAGACTTTATTGATCTAAGGTTAACCAATAAAGTTTAATCCATTGAAACCAGAGTCACCAACTGTAATGAGAACTACTCTGGTGTTGGACTGTGGTGTCTTTGTGCCAGCTATGTTTTAATTTCAAGTTAAAACTCTTGCCTGTTTTCCCAAAGTCAGTCTGGTTTTGCCCACAGGTCCCCTGCACACCATCATCAGCATGTTTCCTGAATGTTACCTTGCAAACCTCATCCGTGTGGGAATTACTATGAAATAAAAATAGGCTTGGGTTTGTTCATATCCACCTGCTGTTTTCAAGATGAAAACACATAGGAAAGCAATTTAGAGTGACAGAACACTCTTTAATTAAAAAAAAAAAAAAAGTTTTTATGGAAGCCTAGAGCATCAGCTGAATTGTGAACCAGAGGGGGAACATTACGTTTTAGACTTACTAGCATCTCCTGTGTGGCACAATACTGTTAAAAACCTCAGAGGTCCATCAGGAATCTAAAATTCTCCAATCAATTAAAACAAGCTAATTCAAGACAGCAGCATATGTCAGGCCTTTATAATAAATGTTTCCATGATTTAGACCTTTTTATATACTGTACCTACATTATCAAGTATTTCAAAGCAATATTTTCTTTACTTTTGTGATTTTTTTCCGCACAGACTTACTGAGACTTTTCCTGCAACTAGAAAAGGCTTGTTTTGGTCTTCCCTCCAGCACTTGTAGCTCACCAGGTTTCAATATTTCTTTTGCACCTTTGAAAAAATACCCTTGGAGTAGATAAATGCCTCTGCTGACATACAGTGGTTCATCTGCAGCTGCAGCAAGGTGTATGCATCACTCCACGTCCCATTAACAACTCCGCTTCAATGAGCAGCAATGTTCTGCAGTCAGTTCCGACTTCCCCAACTTTTCACTAACTCAGGGAGAAATATATATATTTTTTTCCACTGCAACAAAGCTAATCCTGTGGACAGGACTGGGAGGGTCCATTTTCATTGAGTCCTGCTATTAGCCCTGCCTTTCCGGGTGGTGACATCCTCTCCCAGATGGTTGCAGACTGCAAACAACTTCTAAGCAAGCACCCTATAACTCCTTTTAAAGCCTTTCGTGTCTCTGCCCTCACTGGCCCAGCAGACCTTATCATCTACTACCCCTTTTGTTCCCCCTGTATGTGGGTCAGTCGGTCTTAAAGCCATGCCCATCCATCCTTGCATCCTGACCTGATCCATGGAAACCTATGGTTCCCCCATGCACCGTNCCAAGGAACAAGTGATAGAACAAAAGGAAACAGCCTCAAGTTGCGCCAGGGGAGGCGATCTTAGGAGAAATTTCTTCACGGAAAGGGTTATCAAACATTGGAAAAGGCTGCCCAGGGAAGTGGTGGACTCACCATCCTTGGAGGTATTTAAAAGCCGGGCAGACATGGTGCTGAGGGACATGGTTTAGTGGTGGTTTTGGCAGTGTGAGGTTGATGGTTGGGCTCGATGATCTTACAGGTCTCTTCCAGCCAAAACGATTCTATGATTCTATTCTAAAAGGAACCTTTCTCGAGCTGTGCCTGAGATGCACCCTGCTGCAGCAACAGGACAAATCTGGCTGGCTGCTCATTGCTTGCCTACTAGTAAGGACGTCAGGAGCCAATTAGAAGTAAAACGTTTGGAAATATCAGGAACCTCCAGACTGCACAATTGCTATCCACGAGCGTGCACTTGCATCGCTGCCCTTCCCTGTTCCCAAATGTGCCTGCAGGACCTCAGCTGTGTTTTCTCCCCAACCTCCCATGATCCCTGTTGCCAAGGTTGTGCTTACAGCTTCTAAGTCAGGCTTCAAGCCCAGATGGATTTACGTACCACATGGTGTTAAGTGTAACGACTCCATAGACATGATTGGGTACGCTGTTGTATTTGGAGTCACACTCTGGTGTGGGGTTTGCTCCAGAGCTCCTCACTTTGGGTAGTTTAGGAGTGGATATAGAAAGTTTCCAACCTCCCTCATGGATGTGGCAAAACTGAGAGAGTGTGCTTGCATCGGTAGTTTCCGGTAGGCATTTGTCCTCCTGTTGGTTAATAGAAATTAAAGTAATTGATGGAGATATGCTGATTTTTATTATTTTTTTCTGTTGGAAGACAAGCAAGCTAACAGACAAGAATGAAGTGGTTTTGACTTTGTGTCTTCTGGTTCAAACTAACTGCTCCACTATGTAGTTAGACAGGCAAAAAAAAAGAGAGAAGTTAACTAAAGAATTTCAGTTTATTGAAATATAATTTTCAGCCTGGTCCGAACACACTTTTGACAGTTTCTCTTCAATAGCTTTGTCTGTGCTCTGTTCAAAACCAGACAGTTTTTAAATTCAGGGTTTTCTTGAGACACACTGCTCCTGCCCAGTGCTGCCTGGCGCCAGTTCAGCTGCTTTTGCAGGGGAGTGCTGCGCCAGGGAGTGCATCGCTTTTTAAGTCAATTCTGTAAAAACCAGGGAATATTTCCTGCCTTAACTTTGTGCAAAATCACATCTCCCCAGGTTTCCGAGGCATGGACGCTCACCGGACTTGGACAGCTTGGGGCTACCAGGATGTCAGTGAGTACAATTAATCTCTAAGCTGTAGGAAGGCTACCAAAGAGTCCTATTAGCACTGAAGCTGCTTTGACTCAGAAGGATCAATAACACTTATTTGCAAGTGTTTAGAGTACATTATTTGCATTTGTAAAGGTAATGAAAAAACTATTGAATTTTAATTAGCATTTTCTGGCTCTTCTGGGAGAACTCTGATTCAATCCACAGATACTTTCAGTATATTTCAAGTCAACATTGTGGGCAAAATTCAGAACAATTTCTGATGTTCTGCCATTACAAAAAACACCTCCAAAGCATAGATTTCCATAAACTACCCACTGCCACAAGTTATTACAGAAGCATAATAATGGGTCCATTGTACTATAAATTGTTTTGTCATTTTGAATTTCTGGTAACTGCTGAGAAGAAAAATTAAATAAATAAAGTGACCAATTTTCGTTTATGAAACCAGGCTTCAGCTGGGAAAATGATTTTTTCTACTGCACATAATAACATTTAGATAAGTAGATCAGCTTTTTCCGTACTACATACTCCAGAATAAATAATTGTACTAAATGTCCATGTAAATGTTTTGGATAGAAAAATACACAATGGGAAATAATAAATACTGTGAGTCAGAATGGTCACATAATGCAGGATTGCTATTCATCTGATGAGAATGGGTGTACCCTGAACAGGCTTTTCAGATAAGAAAGGTAGATGATAGAATAATACACAGGTATTTTAAAATAGATCTTTAAAAAAGCCAGCAAGGTTGTGTTCACAGAAAAAATGAAATGCCTCAGTTGCAATGAATGTTATTAATGTGTAGACAGAGTTGAGACATTCAGATTCCTTAACTGTTAGTTTCCATCTTTCAATCCGTTTATATCTTTAACTGTGCCTGGCTCTACACTCCAAGTGGTTTTTAATTTATATTTTAAATGCATGTTTCCAGACTAGGAATAAGTAAGAAAACTCTTTTTTATTGATCATAATTACTTCAGTAATGAGAATGAAAAAAAGATTTAGACTCATCAAGAATCGATCTCAACTTCTGGCAGGAAAGCCATGACCCAAGTGAATGTTCGTATTAGCAAACTCCTGTGCCTGGCGTGGAAGGTCTCCAAGAAGGAAGAGCTTCAACGAAGCTGATGTCGTCCTTATCTAGTCCTTAGTTTTAGAGAGCAAACCCCTTTCAGTTTGGCCTGGATGGTTACCTAGAAGCTGGCAAAAATAACTGGAGTGCTGTACGTGTGTGTGTGGTTCTTCAGCATTAGTAAATATATTCCTATATGGGAGGTTAAACTAGAAGAAATAGCAGTGAAGTCTCTGTCTGAATCACTTGGCCACGTGAAGAACAGATGCCCTGAGCTATAATCTAATCTGAAGACTAGCATGACTTTAGAACTGTGAGAAAACATAATCAAAACCATGAAGATAGATGCAAAATGAGGTAAGTGACAGGTGATGGCCAAACATAGCTCAGGCCAGCAAAACGCCATAGCTTTTCCTGTAACAGCTAGTTTTATAGGCAACAAAAACATGGTAGGGCACGTATGTGGGGATTTCAGTGTAACTTTTACTGTAGTTACATGTTGCTAGTCACAGAGATCACCGCATAAGTTCAAGAGGGGGTTAGTATAAAGAATACAATGGTAACATAGAACCGTAGAATGGTTAGAGTTAGAAGGGACCTTAAAGACCATGTGGTTCCAAGCCCCCTGCCCTGGGCAGGGACACCTCCCACTAGACCGGGCTGCTCAAAGCCCCGTCCAACCTGGCCTTGAACACCTCCAGGGATGGGGCAGCCACAGCTTCTCTGGACAACCTGGGCCAGGGTCTCACCACCCTCACAGTCAAGAATTTCTTCCTGAGATCTCATCTAAATCTCCCCTTTTTCAGGTTAAAACCGTTACCCCTTGTCCTATAGCTCCACACCCTGATAAAGAGTCCTTCCCCAGCTTTGCTGTAGGCCCACTTCAGGTACTGGGAGGCTTCTATAACGTGTCCCCAGAGCCTTCTCTTCTCCAGGCTGAACAACCCCAAGTCTCTCAGCCTGTCCTCACAGCCCTCGGATCATCTTCATGGACTCCTCTGGACCCACTCCAACAAGTCCATGTCCTTCTTACGCTGGGGGCTCCAGACTTGAATGCAGTACTCCAGGTGGGGGTCTCACAAGAGTGGAGTAGAGGGGCAGAATCCCCTCCCTCACCCTGCTGGCCACGCTGCAGAGATGGAGCCCAGGATACGATTGGCTTTCTGGGCTGCTAGCGCACATTGCCAGCTCGTGTTGAGCTTCTCATCTACCAACACCCCGAAGTCATTCTCCTCTGGGCTGCTTTCGATCCGTTCTCCACCCAGCCTGTATTTGTGCATGGCATTGCCCTGACCCACATGCATTTGGCCTTGCTGAACTTCATAAGGTTGGCATGGGCCCACCTCTTAAGCTTGTCCAGGTCCTTCTGGATGGCAGCCTGTCCCTCAGGTGTGTTGATTGCTCCACACAGCTTGGTGTCATCAGCAAACTTGCTAATGGTGCACTCAATCCCACCACCGAATGTTGCCGATGCAGATGTTAAACAGGACCAGTCCCAGTACAAATCACTAGTCACCACTTCGATATCAAGCTGTTGACCGCAACTCTTTGAGTGTGGCCTTCCAGTCAATTCCTTATCCACTGAGTGGTCGATTTGTCAAAGCCATGTCTCTCCAATTTAGAGACAAAAATGATGTCCATGGCCATGGGAAAGGACCTAATAGCTTTGTCTCAAACCAGAGTAGCTCTATGGGCCCAGTTCCCGTGGTTGTCGCAGAAATGACACGGGATTGGGATGTTTTCAGGCTCACCCTGGGTTGCTCTGAAACCTGGTACCTGATGAAACATCAGAGCCCTAAGAGAAAAACTCTGCAAAGGGATGGGCAACATCAGAGTACTGCGTTTTCCCAGTGCACCTCCACAAAGGGTACCTGAATGCACTGCACCCCTAGGCCACGTGCTATTTGGTCCCAAAGATGAGCACAGATGGTTTACGGCATTTGCAGGGTGGAGTTAAGAACTGCAGTACAGAAGTTGGCATGTCTGGAATACATAAGAAGGAAAACAAAACCAAAAACTCTTTGTGTTGCCCATCTTCCACATTTTATGTAAGCTCTTGGTATTCTCTGTCAGTATCTTGAATGTGTCTTCTACATCGTCTGCATCACGTATGCACATGTATAATAGCATCCAATACCAAATTAAACTGGGGGATCTTTGCTACATGATTGGAAATAAGGTGTCTGTCAATAGTTTGAAGTGAATAGCTTTGGCTCAACACACTTGGAAGATGATCTTGAATCATCTCTGCTACCTGCTAAGAATGGCTAACGCAGTTTTTTAATTCCTCCATTGAAATTCTGCCCCAGCTCCAGTCCCTTCCTTGCAAGCATCCCATTCATCAGCTCTCTCATGCTGCTTCAATTAAATCCTATCGCGCTCCGAGGCAATGCAGCATCCGCTCTGGAGAAGAATTTCAATTCGGTAAACAGGCCTGTAAATATGCTGCTGTGGATAAATTGGCCATCAGTGTGATAGAGAGAAGTAAGGTAAAATGTGTGATTACAGCTAGTTTTTATGTGCGAGGAAGCCGCTGAGACATTACTGAGAGCAGGAACAATGTTTTTGCACCCTGTGCTTATCTGGCATTTTTGTAACTATTTTATATTAGCTATTTTCAGGCAAATGTTCTATGTCTGACTGATACTTCTCACTTGGAAAGCTACTTTTAAAATAATCTTGACCTAGATTTTTGTAATGAAAAGCAGCAGACAGCGCCAGAAAATGTTGTGCTGTTAGTGCCATTTCATCTCCATTCCTTAAACACAGTTCATTTAAAAGATGCGAATTAAATCCATGGCAGAAGACTGATGGACAAGCACTTAGATTTCAGGCTTGTGTGGATTTCAAGCTGAGTGCTCAGCTGAAACGTGTTTCTGCAGGTGGAAGAGAAGGTCCTCCTTTCACTGGGGTTATTTCTGGTTGCATCCTCGATCGTTTTTGGAGTCCCGCTGGAGGCAGTAGCCATGCAAAGATGCCTTTCAGTGGCTTGGCCATCATCCAGGAGGCCAGGGCAGTGCTCCTTGCCCTGCTCGCTCCCTCTTAAGCAGATCCCAGAGTCTCAGCAGTGGAAAAGGATAATCTCTTTATTCCAGTTCACTGGCCAGGAGGACCTTTGGGCTGGGGATCAGCAGTTAGCTACCTCATTTTGGCACCCCGGGAACTGAGCGAGTGCAATTTGGTACCTCGTGCCAAAATATTAGTGACTGCCTGAACCCATTTCCTGTCTCTCCAGAGGGATCTGTACACTGCAAAAATTACAAATATCAAATATCCTCTGCATTCTCATAATACTTTTTTCTTTATAGCAACATGTCCAAGAATGAGGAAGGAGCACTTAGGAGCAAAAAACCTTTTATTTTTTTTACCAGGTAAATCTTGCCCCAAATCCAGGCTCTCACCGATGAACACAGAAAACTACCACAGCTCTGACATGGTAAAAGGTAAACAGAGCAAAAAACCCTGAATACAAAGAAAAGCAGTCTTGCTCCCAAGCTGAAGTCATCTGGTGACTTTCCTTCGAAATGCTGAGTTCAGCTAAACTCAGACTCCTGAAAGCAGGGAAATGTGCAATAAATAATTTAATTACGACTTTATTGTCAAAGTGAGTTTCCCAAAATAGAAGTATTTTCAGAAAGGATTAGCCGTATTCACAGGAGGTAGGTCCTTCAGAGCGCATTAAAAATGCTGATTTGGAAATAGCTTAAACTGCTTATTGCTGGCAGGAGGGAGAGTGTCTTGGGGTGGAGGTGGTCCCTCATACTGCGTCTTCCCCAGCATCTGCTGTTCCTCACCTGGAGATGGGACACCAGGATGGAGACTCTTTAGGTTTGGGGTTTTTTTTTATGTAGAATGCAGTTGATATCCACTGATAGGTGTTCATCTGTTTCCCTGTACAGGTGAGGAGCAGATTTTACCCATTCCTGCTGCATCCTGCCGCATCTGCTCAGGTCACCACTGTGGTGCGGGCACGCTTCCAGGGGAGAAGCGATGGGGGGGGGGTGCATCAAAGCTAAAGCTGTGCCTCTGCCACGACTCTTCAATTATGCACTCTCCAGAGCTGGAGTTTCGCTTTCCTCAAGGTCACAAAGAACAACCTTATTTCTGCCATGACCTCATTTGCTTTGTCACTGCCTGCGCAGCGGGGCCTGGAGCAGCGATGGAGGAGGCTGTTGGCCGCAGCGACGAGGGGCCTCAGCATGCGCCTGAGACCTGCGATCCCTTCGGGAGGCTGGGAGCTTGCAGGACTGACCAAGTGTCTCCTCAGCGTTCATTCAGCCTACTGAATACTGATACATTTTGCTCGTCCTGTTATACCTGCTGGGGTGCGTTTCTCTGGAAAAAGGAAATAAAATCCAATATCTGAATGATTTCCTTGTACTGTCTTTGCTCATCTTGCAATCGTCTCTGGTCTCATATATATGAATATGGGCTATAACAGTTAGAAAGGAAAGGGGAATTGAATTATTCTGTCTTCTGGTGTGCTGGCAGTGGATTAGCCTGAGTTTCGCTGCAGCATGTTGGTTATATTCGAACATGAATTTTCTTGTCTGTGTGTTATCCTCACAACACAGGGAGCATATGGGCAGTATGTCCATAAAGAAATAAAACAAGCACATGAAATATTGTTTTTATAGTGTGCTTTGCCTAGAAGAGCTTGATGATGTGTCATTGCAGGGGTGAGAGTTAAACTGCAATAGTAAGGCCATGATATTCAATGAATTTAAGTTTGACAAGCTGTTTCTACGCAATTCTATGAAGGCTGAAGAATCCCAGTTGTTATGATTTCAGTACGATCTGACATCGAGACAGCTCTGCATGGGCCAAAAGCACCCATCACATCTCCTGAGCACGCTCTTCCATGGCCTTGCTTGAGATCTATGAAGTAAACACAGCTGCACTACCCGCAAGCAAGATCTAGCAGTAGGGTTGACTATAGAATCCTACTTAATCCTTTCAGTCTGCTCTTCTTACACTTTGAAATACCGTAATTCCCTTCCTCCTTCACCTCTTTCACCGCAGCACGACATTTAAGAGGAACATACTAGGTTCTCTTTGCCAGATGAAAAAATACTGCATTATCTCCCAGTTTCCCTTTCACAAGTCCCTCAGGTTGCTGGTCATCTCAGCCAGTTTTCCAGTGTCTTTTATAAGATGCTCCTTGTAAAGCATTTCATTTCTCTGCAGGAACCTCAGCAAAATCCATGCCCTGAATAAAGTAGTTATCCACTGGAGCTGCGGCATCTCTTTTTCCTCTCGGTAGATGAATATTTTATGCAGTGAGATATGATGAAGGACAGCATACAAATCAACTCAGATGGGAAAGATGGAGCTCAGAAGAAACTTATCTTATGTTTTGGGGGAGCTATATCATCCTGTCAGGACCGGAGACCTACCAAATGTCAGCAGGGCACTGCACACTGCCAAGGTTGGATCCTCTCCAGATTCCGTGGTCACCCAAACACCAATTGCAGGAGGATTTCCCAGGCTTGGGATCACTGGGAAGTATTCACTATTTTATTTGTGGTCCCTGTTAGATACTTTCAGACACCCTTCAGGCATTTTAGGTACTTAATGGTGTGCTGTGAATTTGTGAGACCACTTCACCCATTCATTAAAAATAAGATCGGCCATAGTGAGTCAGATCAAATAATCACCTAGCCCTGTATTTTGCCTCCTATGCAACCAACAGGGAAAGAATATGAGGACATGCACAGAATGACCCTTGCTCTGCCATGTCCCCTCCTGTAGAAGGGATACGGGCAGCACAACCTGGGGACGTGCGCACAGCACAGGGCAACGTGGGCCAGCGCTCCAGTGGAGAGGAGCAATGAGGACCATCCCTCCAGCATGCTTGGCTATCGTGTGAAGCCTGTGTGCTGTACAGGCTGTTGTGTTAGAGGATTTAATAATGAGATTAAAGTAGCTGAACGTGTGCGGATCTATCTGGGGAGAAGATGTGTGGCAATAGGTACGTGACGTGATAGCAGCTATTGTCTGGACACACTTTACCCATGGTTCTTGCTGAGCTACTGGCAGAAGGACATAGCCTTTGCAGGGTTGGTCACTTCCCAAGGTAAGATTTACAAGGAACATGAACAAAAGGAAAAACAAAGGAGCTAAAGAAAACAAAAAAATATTATTGCAGGGGTTTCCACTTTTATTGCAGGGGTCCAGCATCATGAGACTAGAGATGGTAACAGGAGGCGAATTATATTGGGACCACAAGTGAAGATGCTTGAGAGCTACCAGTGCAATGTGTCTAGTGTGTATTTTTTGCATTAGCTTCTAAGGGTATTAAAACATTAATTTCCAGCTCTGTCTGAAAGCTTTTCTGCCAAACTCCCAAAAGGCTCTGCATATTAAAATTGCTCAGGTGTTCATACCCTGCTCATGCAAATTCAGTTCTAAATTAAAATAACTTGGGCAAAATCTTGTGATGTGTCTTTTTTCTACTTGCTGTTGCCTGAGTTATCTCTTTAATGAGTACTGGCTGGGATAAACCAACTGGAGGATGCTCTGTCTGTGAACAGGTCATCCGTCAATCATCAGCCATCATCCAGCATGACAGCTCACCTCTGCTGATGTTTTGGCACCTTGACAATAGTCTGGGGAACACAGCTCAAAAGCTCAGTTTAGGAGGAAGTCGTAAAGTTTGCGGCCTCCACCACCTTGAATGAAAACGAGCTGGTAAGGTGGGAAGGGAACAAAGCTCTCTTGCAATTTGTAGAGGCAATCTCGGTTTCAAATGCCACTTCAGGGATTAAGACTGTGATGCTGCTTAGCAACATTTCAGCTATGGTCCTTCATGGATGTATTCACTGTGATCTTCAACAATTGTGCTGCTGTAACATAGAAACTTAACACGTGTTATTTTTACAGATATTTTCTTCTTCTGATCAACTTCCTAAAATGTTGAGGGTTTGGGGTTTTGGTTTTTTTTGTATTCCTAAAATAGATTTCTCTGCTGTGCTTTGTGTTCCACTTGAAAGACAGAAACAAAGCCTTTTATTTTCTTTTTATTTTTTCAGTCTTCCCCCATCACTGAAAGGTCATGAGCAATAAGAGATTTCACGCTGGCAGCACCCAGCAGTCCCACTTGCACATGCAGCGTTGTTGTTGACCTGGACTCAGCTCCCTCATCTCTCACCGTAGCTGGAAGGTGCTCCCCACAGGTGCCCGGAGCAGCACTGCTTAAATCACGGGACTGGCAACGCTCCATTTTCTGTTGGCCATCATCTAAAAGTTACCACATCTGATCTCTGCTGTTTCTAATTTTTAATTCATGTTTTGCAGCAGGCATCTGACAAGGTTTTTGTTGGGAGTGGTCAGTGTTCATAGGAATATTCTGAATTTAAGCTCTAAATCTGCAGAAAGGCTTCAGCAGTGTAAAAATCTGAAATTTTATTACCAAATTCAGATAATGCTTGTATTTTTTTACCATTCTGAGTTTATCCAGTGTAACGTCTGCCATTCTTTACTGCACCTACCTTGTTTCTTGCAGCCACCTGTTCTCTTCCAAAATGGTTATTCTGAGGTAGTTTAGGAAAAGAACTATGTTTGTACTACCAAAGAACCCTGTTGCTTAGTAAGTGATACAGATGGATTATTGTTCTAATTGTCCAAAAGCTGCATTACACCTCTCATCACCAACCGGTGAGAGATTCAATATTCTTGACTCTTGTTACCAACTGACACAGCATTATGACCTCTGGGGTATGGTAAGATCTGGGGAAAAAACCCAAACCACCTGTAATGTGTTACCATAGAAAATTAAAACTTTCAAAATCAGTTTTCTTTATTGTGTTAAAAAAGAAAATTAAAGTTCTGTTCTTATTTTCATTTAAAGCATTTCAGGAATACTTTATGAACATTATTTTCTATTACTTGGCCCTTTCCCTCCCTTTTCTTTGTTTTTCTCTATTAGGTTTTTCCCCCTCTTTTCTCCCTTTTGCTTCCTTTTATTCCAATGACACCATAAGCATAGGAAATTAAAACAAACCAAAAAAAAGCAGCCCAAACATTTTTAAGATTTCTTTTTTTATAAAATAATAAATTTAAAGCCCTCTCTCCTGGAAGACCTGGCATTTAAAGTGCTTATTCCAGCCTTTTTCCTTCTCTTCTTTGCCACTTTTAGGACTTAGGCAGTCAGGGATGTCCACGCTCCGCCTGGTCCTTTGGTTACACCGTGTCTCCCTTTCTCCTGCTTGCTCTTGCAGGGATTTCCTCAAGCTCTGCTTCACTGACTCTGACACAGCCTTCAGCAAATCCACACAGAGCTGCAAATACATCCAGTCCACAAAATAAAATGTGAATCTGTCTTTATTAACAGCAGTCTAAATACTTCCTTTGTAGCCGTAGGACAAAAGTATGTCATTAGGACCAAAGAATATTGGTGTTTCAGCTCCACTGTCGCCTGGTGCTGTGTCACGACTTTATGAGCTCCTTAATGATGCTGAAGCGGACAGTCCAGCATTAGGACAACAGGAGGATTATTTATTAGAAATAGAGCTTGTTTGCCCATGATCAGTGCCTACTCGTGATGACTGTGGAGGGGCACCCAGTTGCTTAAGTAATATTCTGGTCCTGTATACTCCCACCTACCAAAAACCTCTCCAGAAATCCGAAACCTCATTGCCACTTGTAAGGTATTGTTACCCTCCCTGTTCCACCTGTCACGTCTCCAATTAAACCCTAACACTGACACCCAGCAGATTCTAAATAAAACACGTTTTTCCAACTGTGACATCTCACTGAGCACCCAGGTTCCAGCTCAGCCTTTAGCTTCTGCTTCGACACGGGGAGCGCTGGTTGAACACTCAGAGCAGCCTGAATGTTGGCTCTCCTGCCTTTTGGCAGCAGCAAAAGGAGAAAGAAGTTAATTTTGGTTTATTTGAGTTTATTAACAGGCTTGATGTGACAAGGTATCTCCAAGTAATGCAGATCGACCTTGGCATGCTGTGGTGTCAGTTCTAGGGGTTGACCTGCTGGAAAGCAGCTCTGCAGAGAGAGACCTGGGAGTCCTGGTGACAAGATGACCATGAGCCAGCAACGTGCCCTTGTGGCCAGGAAGGCAAATGGTCTCCTGGGGTTCATCAAGAAGAGCATGGCCAGTGGGTCGAGGGTGGTCATCCCCCCCTCTACTCTGCCCTGGTGAGGCCACATCTGGAGTCCTGTGTCCAGTTCTGGGATCCCCAGTTTTAGAAAGACAGGGAACTACTGGAGAGGGTACAGTAGAGAGCTACAAAGATGACCAGGGGACAGGTGCATCTCTTTGATGACGAAAGGCTGAGAGACCTGGGTGTGTTTAGCCCGGAGAAGAGAAGACTGAGAGGGGATCTCATCAATGCTTATCAATATCTAAAGGGTGGGTGACAAGAAGATGGGGCCAGACTCTTTTCAGTGGTGCCCAGCAACAGGAAAAGGGGCAACGGGCACAAACTAGAACATGGGAAATTCCATTTGAACATGAGGAGGAACTTCTTTCCTCTGAGGGTGGCAGAGCACTGGAACAGGCTGCCCAGAGAGGCTGTGGAGTCTCCTTCTCTGGAGATATTCCAAACCCGCCTGGATATGTTCCTGTTCTACCTGCTCTGGGTGACCCTGTTTTGGCAGGGGGGGGTGGACTAGATGATCGCCAAAGGTCCCTTCCAAACCCTGCCATTCTGTGGTTCTGTGATTCTAGGTGTTGACCCTTCACCATTGCAACTCAACACTCAGCAGCTGAGCTGCTGCCATTACCCAGGGACAGCAGCTTTGTTTTTCCTGGCACATCAAGATCTACAGAGTCATTGTTGATTAAGAAGGTGATAGCTGCTCAACCCAGCTGCACTGCACTAGTGATGGCACTGTTTTCTGAGCAACAGATTTATCGGCCAGACCCATAATGTGTTAAATGGTTATGACACGTTTTGCTTGTTGAGAGGAACTGCAGTTCTAATTAAGATTAAAAACAAGTTATGACTCAGAATCCAATAAAAATACAATGTGAATTACACACCCTTAAATTTAATTTACTCACCCATAAGCTGAATATCCTCATGAACGTAAGAAATACCGCAAAACAAGTATTCTAATTAAAAGGAAAGATTTGGTTAAGCTAATTTACATTTTAGTCCAGTCTCAGATACATCACAGAGTCTCACCAGCCTGTCCATTAAGAGAGAAAATCAAAGTGGTTAAATTGAATTATAGATTAGGATCTTGTTGACAAACACTAGAGAGCAAGAGACCGACAGGAATAAGCAGAAAAGAAGCTGTAACAGACTCATGGGCAAAATCAGAAGAGTTTCAAAGATACCTGGCACTCGTTCATACATACAGGCTATAAAACGTGAGGTGATCGCTGAAGCCCTGAGGTTTGTCCTTCCACATAGCACCGACTGCTGGAGCTTGAATGAAGACAGGCTGAGCAAAACAGGGTTGGAAAACCAGAGCAACAGAATGGAGAATTCACTGTTACCTTCGCTAAATTGTTCCAGTGATTAATAAACTACCACTGGCTGAAGCATGCAAGCAGATGCATGGTTGCATCCAGGCTGGGGATCAACTTNGCTGGACATTAGGAAAAAATTGTCCACTGAAAGAGTTATCAAGCATTGGAACAGGCTGCCCAGGGAGGTGATTGAGTCACCATCCCTAGAGGTGTTTGAAAGTCATGTAGATGTGGTGCTTGGAGACATGGTTTAGTGGCAGACCTAGTAGAGTAGGGTCAATGGTTGGACTGGATGATCTTAAGGGTCTTTTCCAACCTAAACAATTCTATGGTTCTGTGAATACTTCAGAAGAGCCCTGACGATGCTGGTTGGTCTGGCGGAGGCAAAAGTGCCCAAGTGCCAAATTTGTTATGGTTTGAGAAACGCACAACAATTTATTGTCGTTCAGACAATTACTCTCTCACCCGATGACCCCTCCCCACCCAGGAAGGGGAAATTGGGAAGAAAATGAGGAAGCCCAGATTTAATAGAATAAGACTATATAATTAATAGCAATAACACTAAAGAACCAATAGTGATCCCGATACCAATCTGAAAATATATAAGGATTATACTCAGCCAACTGTATCAGTAGGAAGATGTGCGCTCCCAGCTGTGCATGAGTGCCAGTGGGAGGAGAAGGGGCAAACACTGCCCAGTGTGGTCCAAAGGCTGGGCTGTGTGGATCCTTAGGCAGCCTGCTGCTTTAGGACTAGCTAGAGCCAGCTCTCGGGCACGGAAACAGAGACACCTGAAACTTTCTGATGATGTATTGCCCCCCTCTCTGCACATATCGTTAGTCTGCCGGTGATTTATACGGTGCCACCAGACTGAGCAACAGGAGAGTCTTTTATGTGCTGAGAAAACGCAGCACAAAGCGTACCTGAGGACCCCGTAGCTACGTGCCTTTTGAATAACTGCCACTGACATGGGGATGATGACTGCAGGAGCTAAATGTGTGTCGTGCCACCCACATCTGAACGCATGCACATAAATACGCGTGACCTGGTCAGTGTGTGCATAACTGAGGAAGGCAGAAGAACAAGATTGCCTTCTCAGTAGCGCAGAGTCCATCAAAATCTGCTTGTGCTGAATCGTTGTGACCTGACTTCTTTTATGCTTATTCAATATGGAAATGTCTGCCTGGTTCTCATTAACAGGTCATACAGTGGTGCTGTTACCCACAGTGTTAGGCAACCAATGGAGAAAGATCTTTTTCAAGGGGCAATAGATACGTTGCCCATAAACGCATCAGGACCTCTAATAGGAAAGTATAACAATAGGTAATACATTCAACCGAGGCACGATTGGTGATGACCAAGACCTTATACTCTGTTTCTGGTTTCTTTGCCTTTCTGTTCTCTGTACCACAATGAGCTTTCCACAATGATCAATTTAGAAGATACATAGAATGATAAAGGCAAAACCAGGCAGAATTACATTATTTTTGGTGAAAACTGAAAATAATTCTGCTAGTTACATACTTGCTACAGGGCTAAGACTTTCCCGCTTCCCCTGTTACAACATAACCATGCAATTCTCCTGGATATGCTCTTCTGCCCCAGGTTTTTCTAGAACTGTCATGCTCATCTTCCACCTCTCCTTCACTACCAAAAAAATCAGTTCTTCCTCCTCTCCTGCTGTTTCTCAGCTGATGATGTGGCTTCTGTTGTTATTGGGCTTTCTCTTGTGCTGTTTAGAAAGTAATCTGCAGGAATACTCTTGCAACCATTTAAATAGCTATTCTATTACTGTTGATCCAATTCCATTTATCTTGAAAAAATGAAAAACCCAAGATGTTACTTTTAGATATCTATATGGTACAGCATTTATTCTGTTTTGACCAGTATAGTGCTGCTTATCTGCTGGATGACTTGGAAAATGTACTTCAAAAAGGGAAGCGTGAAACAGCAATGAAGCACAACCGACTGTGTGAAGGGACGCCATGGGTCTGTGCGTAAGCCATTGCTTGTGCTACGTGGCTAAAAAATGAATTAATTTTTTGTTGGGTTGTTGTTGTTGTTATTATTATAATTATTATTATGTTTTTGTTGCTGTTGAACTGCCAGGTAAAGAAATCAGTTTCCTGAGAGCTTTTAGAGTTACTTTTGTAGAAAGTTAAGACCAGTTTTTTTCTTCTGATCAGAAGTGTTAATTAAGGGTGTTTTCCCATCAGTTTCTTACAGCACGTGTTCCTACAGAATGATGTTAAAATCTAATTTCATTTTCCATTGAAGTCCTTGAGAAACTATTTTTTTACTATTTTGACATTACCCTTCCATATTTTATTAGTGAAAAAATGTAAAATGTAACATTCAGAAACCCTGGCTTTATATTGCTCATGCTAATTCTACAGCTTTTGATACCAACATTGCGAAGGAGAGCTCCTGGCTGTTCCAAGGAAAACCATTTTCATTTTAGTTTTAGATTTTATATTTATGTTAAACCCAGAACTGCTTAAAACTGAATTTGGAGAACAATTAAGAACGTCATTTCTACAGGCTTTAAATAGGAATTTCTAAATATTAATTTAAGTTACAAAGCAATATTCATTCTTTCCACTGTAAGTAAAATAATAAAAAAAAATAGCTCAGAAACTCTGAGTCTTAGTTCTTGTAATCTGTCTTCCTGAAGGAGCCCTTCCTTGCACCCATGCTGCAGACTCCTTCCCAGTTTCCTCATAAAAGAGAGGGAATGAATTTTGGTTAAAGCTTTATTTTTTCAGATTGAGAAACAGCAGGAAAAACGTTACAGGCCTGGAAAGCAATCAATGTGATCTGGAGGTACTGAGTCCCGTTAATGGCCACTGAGACTGCAGCAACTCATTATTTTTTACCAAATATTTTTGACCAGAAGATTCCAAATCCCTGAAACTAATGGGAAACAACTGGTTTCAACCAGTAACCCACAACTGCATTAAAAAGAAACCACTATTTAACATGTTCAAAAATGTCAGAATTGAAGATTTTAATTGGCAGTAAATGAAACATTCACAATCATCTAACCACGCACACACATACAAACACACACAGTCTGCTTTTTGCCCATTTTTCCCATTGCTGTCCGCAATGCACTTCAAGCTATTAATTTTTCCTCTTGGATATATTTCTATTTCTTTAAACATAGAGGTTTAATAGAAGCTGGAAAAACGCATTGTGCCCAGCAGTAAGTAAAAAGACTCCAGCCACCTTTGGCAGGGTGGCCCTCGGCTCCCACGGCAGACAGACAGACAGGCAGGCTTGCTGCATACACCTCTCCTGCCCTGGGCACGCACAGCTGCTAGCTGATGCAAAATGAGAAATAAGTGTTAAAAATCATTCTCACTCTATTCCAGACATCCTTAAAGCTGGCATAGCTGCAGGCAAAGATTTATTATTTTTTTTTTTCCATGTGATTTATGACAGAATACTATGCGCAGTGGAGAGCCTGTGTTTTGATTTGTATTCAATTTCTATGGGATTGAAAGAAAATAGAGGAGTCCTACCTGTGTGTCACGAACACGACGAGGAGAACGGATGAACCCTGTGTCCTCTTGTGTGATTGCAGCAGGGTGCTGGATTTGATTTGTTTAAAGCGAGTGTTTTCATTGTGCTGAGGCATGTTGGGGAGGCTGGAGGTCTCGTGGTCTCCGTCACTTCCCTGCGCCCCAGGGTAGCAGCAAACACAACCAACACCAACATGAAAAGCTTCAAATATTGTTCTGTTAGCAGAACAAGACTAGGGTTGGAGATAAAGCGGGTAAACTATAGCTAGATTGCCTCCTGCCAAAAGTTAAGGGCAAATCTGCATTTAGAGATAGTATGAAGGTGAGGCAGGCAGCTCCTGGGCGGGAAGGACAGACTTGGTGGCAAAGCATCTCCCAGGGTGATGCTGTACCAGAAATTCAGGTTGCAGACTGGTTCTTCTCTTTTGTATGTTGTGTTTNGAAGGAAGGAAGGAAGCCAGTTGCACACCCAGAACATGGCATGTCTTACATAGCATCACAAAAGCCTTCTGATCTCCCCAGTGAAGGGTTTATGAGCCTGAGCCGAAACCTATAACCTCATAGGGGTGTCCCTCTGCCCTTTTGCTTTATCTGCTCCTGCAGACCTTTAAATGGTAAACCAGAGCATGTCTCACCATTTAGAAAGATTGGTGAACCCCTGGTAGACAATCAGCTTCATACTCACCATCAGGAGTCTGCATGGGAACATCAAACTGAAAGAGGGTAGATTTAGATTAGATAGTAGGAAAAAAATTTCATTATAAGGGTGGTGAGCCCCTGGCCCAGGTTGCCCAGAGAAGCTGTGGCTGCCCCATCCCTGGAGGTGTTCAAGGCCAGGTTGGACGGGGCTTTGAGCAGCCTGGTCTAGTGGGAGGTGTCCCTGCCCATGGCAGGGGGGTTGGAACTAGATGATCTTTAAGGTCCTTTCCAACCCAAACCATTCTGTGGTTCTATGATCCCAACTTTCCATCCCTCCTCTTGTTTGCATGGAGGTAAATTGTTTCCCCTTGCCTTGCCTGGTCACCTTCCCTGGTGGTCACGGCTCTCCACATTAACTCTTTCTAGCAAGTATCAGGCAACAGAATACATTTTGCTTTGTGCTGGCTTTTCTTGCTCATTCAGGGTTTACGCCACATTCTCCCCAGGACCCCTCTAATGTCAGTGGAGGAAACAAATCAGTAAGAGAAGGCAGAGACTCACCCAGGTAGATCACTGCCAAGCCCATGGGAGCATGGATGAAGTTAAACAGAGTCACAGCATCGCCGTTATTGCTGGTGAACTTTTCAACCGGGAGAAGCTGTGAGCAGTTGCCAAAAGGCTCCTGCCACTGCATCATCTTTGCGATTGTTTTGAGCTTTGGCTCATTTTGGCCCCTTCCATACCCAGCCAGTGAAATACTCTGCCATTTTTGATCTAGTGTATGTCACCTGCAGAAAATGAGATTTGCTTTGGATGCCTCATCAGTTTATCTGTCCTGGAAGCTCATGAACTCCTGTGTTTTGATGGATGATAGTTCCTCACCTGACGAGCTACTGCAGATTTCAAAGAATGTCTTACAAGCCTATATGTGCATCTACCAAAAAGCTCTAGCAAAAAAACGAATTAAGACTAATGTGGAAAAATGGTGGTCTTTTACTGTCTTATTATTGGTTTTAAATATCACCANAGATTTATTATTTTTTTTTTTCCATGTGATTTATGACAGAATACTATGCGCAGTGGAGAGCCTGTGTTTTGATTTGTATTCAATTTCTATGGGATTGAAAGAAAATAGAGGAGTCCTACCTGTGTGTCACGAACACGACGAGGAGAACGGATGAACCCTGTGTCCTCTTGTGTGATTGCAGCAGGGTGCTGGATTTGATTTGTTTAAAGCGAGTGTTTTCATTGTGCTGAGGCATGTTGGGGAGGCTGGAGGTCTCGTGGTCTCCGTCACTTCCCTGCGCCCCAGGGTAGCAGCAAACACAACCAACACCAACATGAAAAGCTTCAAATATTGTTCTGTTAGCAGAACAAGACTAGGGTTGGAGATAAAGCGGGTAAACTATAGCTAGATTGCCTCCTGCCAAAAGTTAAGGGCAAATCTGCATTTAGAGATAGTATGAAGGTGAGGCAGGCAGCTCCTGGGCGGGAAGGACAGACTTGGTGGCAAAGCATCTCCCAGGGTGATGCTGTACCAGAAATTCAGGTTGCAGACTGGTTCTTCTCTTTTGTATGTTGTGTTTCTACCAGCCTGGCTCAATATTGCTGTGAAATCTGTAGCAGCACGAAGCCAGCAGATGCTCTGTTCAGGACAGAAAAAGCAGTGCTTCCGCACACAACGCGCAGCTCTTGCACAACTTGGTCTCAGGACACTGCAGATGATAAAAACTGATGTGGGTTTAATAACTGATGGGGCAATTTTATGAAAGAAAATGGATCTAAGAATTTGCATTAATAGCAGAATTATTGAGGAATTGCTCAGACTGCTTCATGTTTGGCCCTGCCAGCACCCCCCTCCAAGCTGGGGTCCCCCATGCAGTGCCCTCTTGCAGACATCAGCCCAGCCACACGTGCCACCTCCGTCCAGTTTCCATGACTAAAGAATTGAGATGTACCATACANGAAAAAAATTTCATTATAAGGGTGGTGAGCCCCTGGCCCAGGTTGCCCAGAGAAGCTGTGGCTGCCCCATCCCTGGAGGTGTTCAAGGCCAGGTTGGACGGGGCTTTGAGCAGCCTGGTCTAGTGGGAGGTGTCCCTGCCCATGGCAGGGGGGTTGGAACTAGATGAGCTTTAAGGTCCTTTCCAACCCAAACCATTCTGTGGTTCTATGATCCCAACTTTCCATCCCTCCTCTTGTTTGCATGGAGGTAAATTGTTTCCCCTTGCCTTGCCTGGTCACCTTCCCTGGTGGTCACGGCTCTCCACATTAACTCTTTCTAGCAAGTATCAGGCAACAGAATACATTTTGCTTTGTGCTGGCTTTTCTTGCTCATTCAGGGTTTACGCCACATTCTCCCCAGGACCCCTCTAATGTCAGTGGAGGAAACAAATCAGTAAGAGAAGGCAGAGACTCACCCAGGTAGATCACTGCCAAGCCCATGGGAGCATGGATGAAGTTAAACAGAGTCACAGCATCGCCGTTATTGCTGGTGAACTTTTCAACCGGGAGAAGCTGTGAGCAGTTGCCAAAAGGCTCCTGCCACTGCATCATCTTTGCGATTGTTTTGAGCTTTGGCTCATTTTGGCCCCTTCCATACCCAGCCAGTGAAATACTCTGCCATTTTTGATCTAGTGTATGTCACCTGCAGAAAATGAGATTTGCTTTGGATGCCTCATCAGTTTATCTGTCCTGGAAGCTCATGAACTCCTGTGTTTTGATGGATGATAGTTCCTCACCTGACGAGCTACTGCAGATTTCAAAGAATGTCTTACAAGCCTATATGTGCATCTACCAAAAAGCTCTAGCAAAAAAACGAATTAAGACTAATGTGGAAAAATGGTGGTCTTTTACTGTCTTATTATTGGTTTTAAATATCACCATTTACTTTCAAAAATATGGTATAATTAGGAAGTTAATAAAGTTGTTCCAATGACTGCCCATGGAAGAAAACCACCATATGTCCTTAGAAACAAAACCAAAGGAATTTCTTACAAAAGAAGAGCACAGGGAGGGCAGGACCATTTGATGGCAATAGATAATATTTTCCTAATCCTGTTATAAAGGAAAGCAGTCCCTTGCTATTGAGATAAAAGAAAAAAAGCAATTTTAAACTCCTGAAATATGCTGTCAGATTTTACATTAAAAGTTTTCTGTGAGCACACATGCAAGTGCCCTTAAAGAACTGTCATTATGTACATTTTTAGCTTTTATGAGAGACGGCATTATCTGATAGAAAAAACTTACAGCTGAGGATGAGGGAATAAATGCTGACGTTGTTTTTAATAAAAATCCTTTAAATTCATATAGCGTCATATTACATTTCAGTGCATGCTTGTACATAGCCTAATACAAGTGGGTTTCATGCTCTGCAATGACTTGGAAGTGCTGCTATAATAAAGAGAGAATAAAAACATTGCCTTTTATAATTTAGATAGAAAATTATCACCTTTTGGCTATTTTTTGCTTGGTTTGAATGCACGCTTTTACTTTAAAGGCTACTGAAGTGGTTAGTATAATTTTTTAATTATTGAAAAAACAATTCCATAAACATATTATACTGATTACTACAACAGTTTTCCTAAACATGTGGCTTGAGTATGCTGTTAGGAATGTGTTACATTGTAAGAATTGTTTTACCCCAATTCTGCCAAACAAAACCAGTGGTGACCTCTTCCAAAAATACTTTTCTTTCTTCTTTTTTTTTTAAAGTGGATCTACTAATGGATCAGAAAGGTAAACATATGCAACACAAGTAGAACAAAGAAAGTATTCTGGTATTTTAATTTTCTCATGACATCTAAACGCCATAAAAAAAACCCACCAGAAATTTATAAATAAACATTCAGTAGAGAAATTAATACTTTTTTTGGTTTGGTGTTTTGGTTGTTGGTTTTTTGGGTTTTTTTTTTTTCTGATTCTGAAAGTAGGCTGTATTTTGGTTAGTTCCTACTTTATTCAGACAGATATCTCAGGAATATCTGGTGCAGTGATATTGCAGGCTATAAAATTGTATTTACTTTCTGTCATTTGTGAGGACCTGAGTTTACAGTCATAACTCGCTCTTGTTTCCTTTCACAGTTCAGTGATGTTGATAAGATGAGACAAACAGTTTAGCATTTCCAGCTGCAAGACACAGTTCCTGGAAGCATTTAGCTTCCAGAAATAAAACCAAAGCTGCTCCTTTGGCCAGCATTTACAGCTAATTTCCTTTCTGGAGAAAGCTGGATTCTACTGCCTTTATGATATTTTTTCACCAGGATCCAGAATAGACGGGCAGATGGATCTACTCCAGGGTAATCAGATGTTTGCTTTTTTTATGTTTTTTGCTTTTCATGGGGAAGCGTCTCCCAAAGTGCAGGAAGGCTGGTCTGGAGAAGCACCTTAACTAAACTGCCGTAGTGTTCCGGGCTTGCTAAAGTGTTACGAAGAGTCACCATGCACAATTTCATCCCCTCCTATCGCAAAGAGAATTTGGAAATACAGAAAAAGACATACTGCTACTTTGTGAAGCGTGCCCACATTATCCTTAAAACATTCATAATTCAGGGCAGAAGGTACTACACTTTCCCCAGGAGACAATCCGCCAGCCTATTTTTTTATCTGCTCTCTACTGGCTATATCTTTGTCATCTATTTTTTCTCAGCTACATCTAACAAGACTCTAGCAACACATTACTGAGCAGTCATAATGTCAGAGTAGTGTCATAGCTGTGGAAATCTCGGTGTACATTAAACAGCAGGTAATCTATCATATGGGAGACCTGGGCTGACATTCTGGAACTTGAAATGAGTCCCCTCTAGTAATAGTTGTTAAAATAGACTTGGAGATTTCATAGATAAACTGAAGTGGTGTTGTTATTTCTGTTTTCTTCTGTGCTACCGGACAAAATCCCACTGGAAATTATTTTTTTCCATTTTACAGGCTCTGATAAGCCATATATGTTTTGCCACCATTTTTTCACTTGTCATGCAGTAGTTTCCTCTAGACCGCATTCCTTCCTTTTACTTACGCAAGTATCATAAAAGTCAGGGTCAAAAGCCTTGCTAAATCAAAATATAAGATGTTCTTCCACTCATAGAGCCCATTACAATGTCATAGAAAGAAATTAGATCAGCATGACGTGATCTGACCGACCCACGTTGGATCTTACTTCCTTCCTTGACATCTCCTAAGTCTTTATCAATTCCTTGTTTCAGGATACGTTGCAGTATTTTTGCAGGAATTGAAGTTGGTGAAGGTCGAAATATAAAAAAAGCATTACAAATCTTGACCTTCCCTGCATTATCAGATGATAAGTTTTCATCCTTCCATTGCTGGAGGACCAGTTTCCTTTTATTTAACTACTAACATACTCAACGGAGTGATTTCTTGATGTTTCTTTGTCTGCAGTGTTTCATCATATGCTTTATACCTTCTGATTTTGCCCCATCATACGATTGCTATTTTTTCAACTCCTTTGCAATGAGGTGAAACAACTTGTGTTTTTTGTGGCCTTGGTGCTCATCTTGTGCCCTTCCTGTGTCCTGCTAGAAAGGGCTGCTGGACTGGTGGAGCTGGAGGTGCTGGGGTAAATTGCTGTAGGCTTTCAAGCGACAGTACCGTGTCCCCAGCTTCGGGGCACCATGCACGTATGACTAACCCGAATCCAGCTCTGTATTCACCAACCCTCCAGGCAGCTGATTAACTTAGTATAATAGACTTGGATGGTTATTGCAAATGCATGCAAAACCCAAACATATCCTTCTAGCCAATCATAATGTTTCAGTTCAGAATTTTTAGATTTTCATTTAACACACAGTTTAGAATGGAGAAAAATATATCCTTGTATTAATATGTTACTCCTGTTGGTAAATGAATGTTTGGCAAGTGGTATACAAAGAGTGTAAAATGTGAATGTGTGTTGCTTACTTTTCAGCCCCAAATAGAGAAACATTATTGGAGTTGTAGGGGTTTTTTTTGCGTTTTGGTTTTGTTTATTTGTGAGGTTTTTTTCCAAAATTGATATGACTAAATTATCACTTTAAGTAGCAGGAGAAAAACGTGAGGGTTTTTTTCTTTGAAGAAAAAATAATTCAGACAGCTGTTTGAATCAGAAGTGACTGAAATTGTAGTTAGAAGCATTTTTTAAACTATATTTTATATGTAATCAGTTAGCTAAATCAATCAACAAGGTTGATTTCTGATTGCATAAAGTATTTAAAACTCAAAGTGAGAATATTGCAACCCTTTACTTTTCAGGCTGAATTATGTTAGTATTTTCATAGAAATATATACGCTGTGTTTGACACAAAGCTTTCTTGGACTTATTTTTATGATTTTTGTAAATTGCTTCAGTATGTTACATTATCACCATCTCCTTAACGGCTTTATGATTTTTTAAAAGGCTATTGAATATTTTTTTTTAAAGCACAACTTACTGCCCTTTAGTTTTACTAGGAGACGATAAAGGGATGTGGAGGTTGAGTGTAACCTAGTAGAAAGAAGAGTTCAACTGCATGAAGACGTAAGTGAAACACAAGAAGTTGTAGAGTAGACCTACCCATCTGACCACGGCTTCCGTCCCTTAATGGGAGAGCTGCTTTCTGCAGAGGATGTTGTAGTGCTGATCAAGCATCTGAAATCAGATGATGAAGGGGGCTCACTGCAGCTTGGGAGGAAGAGGTGGAGCATGCATTTGTGCTCCTCCTGCTCCTGGATGTCTTGATGGTGGCCAAGCATCCTGCTGGGAAACATGGCCAACTTTGAAGCCAACTTAAATTTCCTGGCATATGCCCAGGGCCACTGTGGCATCTCTGAGATCACCAACAGCAGAGCAAGGAGAAATGTGAACTGCGGCTTGTAGCAGCAGGGTGGAAACTTTGTCTCTTTTTCTCTCTTGATCAAACAAGATGAATGTGTATAGGACTCTCCTTCCATCCTCACCTACTACCTACTGACACGTGGTTGAACTGAGACACTAGAAAGGACTTCCAGTCTGCCCTTTCCCCGTGCTTTTAAACTTCTCTTATTTCTCTTCTGATCTTCTCTTCTATTCTTTTGCCTTAGTCTTTTATTTTTGTTTTGTGAGAAGCTTGGTACGTAGTGATGGTCCTGGGCCATGAAGGCAAAATAATTTCTTTGGTATTTTGTTGCTGAGGGGAGTGATTTGAATACCACACGAAGCCAGAAGGCAGAAATATTGCAAACTGCCTAATACTGAGAGACTACTCGGTCCTTTATTTATGGTGAACTCTGGTCATTGATGTGCTGGATGAAGAAATTTGTGTTGCTTCAGGCAGCAACATGAAATAGCAAGAATTATCCATCCGTTTTCTATTTGCCATCTGTTTATTTGTTCAAAGTCTAATACGGGTAGGGTGGAGTGATAAGGAAAGGCTATGAATTTAGAGTATAATGAACTGAAGACAGAAGCCTAGCCTTAGGAAGCCTAAAAAAGAATAAGGTAAGTCACAGCTTTATAGAGGAAAAAGCACATTTTTTTCTGGTTGGGCTTCTTGGTGCTCCTTTTAAGTGCCTCTGCTGAAGTCATCATCTGGCTGAATTAACTAGATGATTTTATCCTCTTCCTTTTGATTTAAAAAATAAATTTGAAGCAAGTAAAAAAGAGATATATATTTTTTTAAAAAAAATCATATTCAAACCTGTTTTATTTATGAGCTATGCAATTCCTGCTGATCCACATGCATGTATGTGTCTCCAGCCTCAGCCACATTTAGTCTCTCCAGTATATATATCTATATATCTATATATCTATGTACATATATAAGCAGGAGCTGGTCTTTAAACAGTTTTACTGAGTCCCACTGAAAGTTTTCTAAAAATCAGCTTTTACTTTCAGCGATTTCATTAGGGAATTAGAAGTAGGCAAGGAAAGATGCTGAAATACCTCAAGAACAAAATCGTTAGCTTCCAATAAGGCCTTTGAAAGGACTAACCTTTAGCTGACTGATCTGTTTATTGAGTATTGCCCCGTGGATTTGCTAGATGGAAGACGAAAAGCTCTGGATGCTCTCTCTGCTTCGTTGTGAAGAGTAGTAGATGGACTCCCTGATGCCAACCTTTACGGCACCACATCCACTAAAACCTCCTCTTCAGTTCTCCTAAGCACTTCCAGATACACCTGTTTCAGGAGGCATTTGTTTAAGACCACCCCTACGTTTTACACAATACTTTAAATCCCATATCTGTAAGTAAGCTTGGCATAAATGTGTAAAGACACCAATTCTTTTTCTGGAAAAAACACACACAAAACAAACTCTAACATAATACCTATGGATATGTTTTGCCTTCAACAGTGATCGCAAAAAAGCTGTGCTAGTGTGGGTGTTGCCTGCTACAGAGCTGGTTTTTTATCCTGCGGAAAATGCAGTAATAAATCATGATATTTCTGTAATTTCAGGGACAGAGTCTGCTCTCCGTCATGCAGGTAAGACCCAAATTCAAACCAATTTGGGGCATGCAGAGAGCTAAGGTACCTATTTGGAGTCTATACACACCCTTTAATGAATAAAAGCGCTTTTGTGGTGAGTCAGAGCACCGAGCTCTTCAGTGTCTCAGCAGGGAGTATTCCTTCGTGGTCCCAAACCTGGCACCTGGTAGGACTGTGTGTACCACCACACGAGCAGTACCTGTGTCTGCTAAAGAATTCCCACCACTTTACTAGCCTACAACTATCCTCTAAAGCCCTTCAGACATCTGCAGAAAGCAGATAATCTGGCACCAATCATTCAGGACAAATGTTCTTTTCCAGTACAGACTGGCAAATGGCTAAACCCTGGGTCATGATCGTTGCCTGAAAGTAGGGTTGTTACAATAATTTCCCAGTGTTATAAGTTTGGGGTTTTTTTTCAGGAAAACAGACAAGTCTCTTCTTTATCTGAAGAGTTTCCAAATAAGGAAATGAATGTAGCAAGCAATTCAGATTCCCAAGCTATGACAGTCCATTACAGTCAACAAACTGTCCCTCTTCTAGTTTGCGTGGGCATTGCATATTCTTTTAATACTAATAATGATGTGGAATTAATGATTCTAATAACCAAGCTATTCTAAACACATCATGATATACCTTTCTCTCATTCTTTCCTAATGGGGTTATTCAACTTTAGCGACGTGAAACTGCAAAGCAAAAAGAATACTTGATCCCAGAGCCAGAAATTCAGCAGGTCTTCTAGAGAAGACTATCAGCTCTTTGGGCAAGACTTACTGTGAACCAGCAATTCTCCATTTTATCTGAGGAAAAGGAGATACATTAGCTGCTGCGTGTCCACAAAAGGTTCTTGTGTTACTGACACTGCAGACACCGGAGCAGGGAATGTTCTCCTTTGAAAAAATCCAACACTGCATTGTTCATATGCTGGTTTTCATTAACACACACCCATAAGAAAACAACAGAAGAATATGACCAAAGCTGCCTCCCATGACACCAGACTTTTTTTGTCTAAACATGTATTAATTCTTTCATTTTAAAACTACCTTGCTGGTCTCAGAAAAAAACCCTTTCATATTATTAACCATGCTGTTATTTTCCTTTGGATCATCTCTCCATCTTTTTTTAAAGTATTAGGACAATACTGGAAAGCAGTTAACCGTTAAGTTTAACCCAGCTTTGCTTCAAAGTAAAGTAGCGGTTCACAAACCTCCTCAATATTTTCCTCTGGGATGCTTGTATCCTTTCATCTGTGGTGTTTGATTTTAGCAGATACAATCTCACATCTCTCTTGCTGACAAAGACGAAACTCTCATTCCACCTACAACAGCAAAAAGATACCTGCTGGATACATCTGCGTTTTCCATGTGATCTCCCTCCCACAAAAGCCTCATATTTCATTTTTAAGAAACGCTACCGCTGTGCACTGCCTCGTCCTTGCTCCGTTTGGCTTCTCTTACCAGTCATTCCCATACTCCCTTTTAACTATGACGGCAGTTTGCCCTGCATCACTTTTATTGCATCTCTGGGATTTTACTGTGTGCGTGCACACCTCCTTGAACATTTCCTAAGTTTCATAAATATTCCCTGCATTAAACTGGCAGGGCTAATCATGCCAAAGATTGCTCTGAGCCTTGGAAGAGGAGTTTTGATTATCCATACTCTCCGGTGTCCATTTTGTCAAATACTCTGCAAGCATCAGAGCGATAAAACACTGTTGAGGTCTACAGTGCCTCTGTCACTACGACAGTGCAAGAGTTAAGGCACTTTTATAGATTTGTAGCTCCTCGAGTGTCTCATGGTGCATAGAAGTTCTCCTTGTTTTTAGACACCTCATGGAGAGCTGTGGGGTTCCATGACCTGGTGTCAGTCATGACAAATGTGCTGGGTGAGCGGAAGACTCCAACTATAAATGAGAAATGATTACTCCAGGAGCACCTTGATGAATTCGGAGAAAATCAGAGATCGTTTTCTGTCCAGATAGTCAGTGAAACAAATTAATGGAAAGGTTGCTGGAATGATAATAATCTGTAAAAGCATATGTTGTGAGTAGCTAATAATGTCCCTTCTTTGTTGGAAGTGATTATTTTTCATTTAGCAGATCTGAACAGCTAAATAACTTGCATCTTTGCTCATTCCATTCTTCAGTACCAAATTACAGTACAAAAAGTGAAGTTATCCTAAGGGTAAAAAGAAAATAGAACAATATATTAAACCTGAGTTGTAAGCAATCGTGTATTTTCTTAAATAGTCCTTTTTAAAATTACGTTTTCTCAAATCCTTGAATTATGCAATATATTTGAAACATGAAAGCAGTCACAGCTAGTCTAGCAGGAGGTGTCCCTGCCCATGGCAAGGGGGTTGGAACTAGGTGATCTTTAAGGTCCCTTCCAACCTAAACCATTCCATGATTCTGTGATTCTATGAACTTACATGCCCTGAACAAATATCCAGTATTTTATTGACAAACAATCTTTATATCAATGGGACAAAATAGACAGTTACAAACATTTTAGAGTTAAATTTACAGTTCTGAGTTAGGATAAACTAGGAATGGATTCCTCGACATAAAGAACCATCAGTTTGCATAGAATGGCATCACATAGTAATTGCTTTTTATGGATTTCTGTTACCACAGTTCTCATTATATTAAAGATTTTATCACTTCTTGTTTCCTGTTGAAGAAAAGGAACTGCACTGGTCAGCTTGTTATGTAGCGAAAGCCTGGGAAATGCTCAGATTCGTTGTCTGAGCTAACGGTATGATCATATTCTCAGTGAGGTATCCACCGCTTCTTACCAACAGCCAATCTCTATTGCTAATATTCCAACGTTAAATGAAATTCAGTTGTCCACTAAAATTATTATAATTATCTCTCTCTAATTTTAGGAATAGTGGTGTCAGCTTCAACTTTGAGCAAATGTATGTGAGATATGGAAAGCTTAACCTTGGAGAGAGAAATTTTAGGTGTGGCAAACTGAGGGGTTTTATGTAGTGGTGTTTGTTCATCTTTTCCTGAAGATTTCTCCAGATCAAGGGCTGTACTAGGACCTTGGTTGTCAGCTACAGGTCCTCTCACTTCTGTCTACATCTCCATGCTTTATTTCCGTGTCAGTTTTTAGTGCTGTATCTGAATCCTGAGTAGCACCATCTATCTTTGGGAAAGAAACGTCACCTGATGGGAAGTGAGCATCAACTTTAGAGCCTTATTGTCAGCTTTGGTCATTTTGGACCTTGGCCTGGAAGTTTGTGCTCCTGCATCACATTCTGCCTCCAAACCTGATATTCCAACCGCAATGTCACCTATTTCTATCATTAGTTGTTGCAACAGGAGGTGCTCCATGGCAGAGCAGGTTATCACCCCAAAGGGAATGTGGCCCAGGGATAACCCAAGCCAGGGAAGAGGAGAGATGTAAGAAGAGAGGAGAAGCAGAAGAATGGAATGAGAAGTAAGGCATGGCAGACTAGAAATGCTACACAGTTTTCTGTAATTTTCAAGGAAATATTATTTGAAAACTTCCCACATTTATCCACTTACATCTCTAAGTAAATTTTCTATTAATAGTTTAAAATGCCTCCATGGTTTGCAGATAAGGAATATATGTATTACCTGTGCGGTTCCTTTCGTCCGAGATGGAATGCGTAATCTCTGCCTATATTAGGAGCGGTTCCCCTGTCATTGCAGAAACATGACAGATGGATGTCATCATGACAGATGGATGTCATCTCCATTTACCAGCTAGGTTACTGCTGCACCAAATTGACTTGAAATACACAAAATTAAATTAATCAGAGACCCAAATATGATCACATACAGACAAAATTTAGACTTAAATAATAAGAAAATTCATCTAAGCTTTCTGGCTGTATATTTGCTTCACCTAAGAAGGTCCATGGTTTCGCTGTAGTGAACATTTCAGCCTGCTTTCAGCTTGAGGCAAACCACAGTTTTCAGTCACCTCAAGAGGGGAAGTATTTTGTCTCTATGTTCCAGGAGAATTCATAACTACTTTCCTAAATTACCAGCTACATTAAATGCATTGTGAGAAAAAATACAACAATTTCTCCTGCTGCAGAGCATGATAAGTTTCACTTAACCATAACAAAGCCACATCTTAGGTATCAATTCCCATTCGCTGTTCTGGATGATCCATCATTTTCAGGACAGGACAATCTTGCTGAAAGAAAGGAAAAAATTCCTATTCTTCTCCCTGCCAAAGCTTTCAGATCCATTACACTGGCACTTTAACAGATGAATGCCTGCAGGGTATGAAACATATTCATCCTTTAAATGTTAAAACATACAAAACAAGGTATATTATACATAATAACTCCTCCACCATCTCCTGAGCATTAAAATGTAGAGAAGATTAATGCAAAAAATGGCTCTACTAATATTACTGAGACTAGTAAGCAACACTCATATTCTCGGTAAAATTACATTTTAATATCATGTAGTCTTGATACAAGAGGCATGACAACTGTCTCCCAAGCTCAGGTCTTAGGAGGCTTGGCTTTCAAAACCTGCCCAGGGGAAGAGTGTTTCTTCAGTTAACGTGCATAATGGATGCTTGATAACTATGAGCCCTTTGTGTGAATTTCAAGTATGTTTGGCTGGAGAAACCTTTTACAGTCAAATACAAATGCTTGTTGAGCAGCGCTGGTAGCCAGACTCATTCCAGTGGAAAAGCATCTGCTGCTGGAGTTCAATCTGGATGAGGCTGTAAGAAGCCAAATGAGATTCTAAAGCCAAATTCAATGACTTTGTGGGAATGGAGCAACAATGTCCTATGGAAACATTTAGTATTAGATTTGTATAAAGGAGTTATCCATTCTAATTAATTAATCATGAAAAAAAAAGAACGGGGAAAGAAAGATGCTGAGAACATTGCGTGAAGTCCTTTTCGTCTAAATGGATTTATGCACTCTTAGTAAGCAAAATTTCCCAAGGAACTGAGTGCCCAGGAAAACTGCAATTTCTACACCCACACGCCTGTTTTAAAAGACCTTGCTCCTGTGCGGAAGGCTGATCCTGCCCTTGGGAGATCCTCTGTGAGAAGGAGGAGATGGAGGCCCATGCTGGATGCGTACAACGGCCTCTGCACCCCAAGGCACACACAGGTCCCTGGCCACACTCCTCGTTCTGACTTTGGTGCTGCCATGGGATGTTTGGAAAACGCTCAGCTGTGCAAGCAGTCATTCACCACCTCACAGTCCCAGGACAAGAACAAAGGAAGAGCAAAAGCAAAAAGGCAGAGAACAGGGAGGAATTAGGAGCAAAAAGAATTACAGCTGGAAAGAACATAAGACAAAGTAGCATTAAGACACTAGAAGTGATAAAAGACAGAAAAATGTCATTTTGTTATTTCACGGGCAAGAAGAAATAACAAACAAGAAGGCAGCTTAAATGTTTAAAGCCTGTTTTTCTCAGTCTTCATGGAAAAAAAATGAATACTAATTAGGTTCTCCTGAGAATTAATCTTAATGTGGCTAACAGCAACACAACACAGAATCAGTGCAACATTAATCTGGGTTATAAATATTCAACTCATCAAGACCTGGTGAAATCCATCTGAGCACTTAGAGAACTAAACATAGCAATTTCTAAACCATTAGTGATTACCCTGGAAAACTCAGAAAGGGCTGGTAAGGTCCCCATGGTACAGGAAAGAGCAAATACGGGACCTCTCTTTATAAAGAGAAAAGATAAGGAGACGGAACTATAGACTTATCAGCATAACCTTTGTAAAGAAGGACACCGAAACATTGTTTAGCAATCTATTTATAAGTGCTTGGAGAAGAGTAAGATGATAAAACATCCAATGTGATTTTCTCAAAGGCAGTAGTGCCAAGCCAACAAATTTTCTGTTATCAAAAGAGTAATTGGAAAAGAGTCACTATTTTTGCTCTAGTAGCTCTTTTTACATAGTTGCACCTGATGTTCCCATGAATGAAATATGATGAAGGTGAAATCGTCAGAGTACTGATGGGCCATCAGCTGAAACACTCTGAGATTAGTTATCAGTGGTCTATTTTAGGGCATGTGAAATGTGTCTTGCCAAGGACTGTCCTGGATTTAGTACTCTTGAATATTTTCTTTAGCATGCAGATGATGAAACAAAGAATCTGGGACATAATAATGTGTGGCTGTGAAACCATTGTTAGTGGTGATACTAGAGAATTTTTTTTTTATATTTGAAAAAAATAACCTGAGGATTGCTTAGAAGCTTGTGATCCTGTTTTATAGCAGGGATGTGGTAAAGACGACCTCCTGAGGTCCCTTTGAGATGTATTTTCCAATGACTCCATCACTCTCGAACTTTGATAATTTATTAAAGTGGTTGGAAAAAGCTGTCTTGTCATTAGACTGATGGGGATTGTCTGCTTTTGGGAAGATTGTTGTTCATATTTATAGCAATGATGGTATTAAGAAGAAAGATATATTCCAATAACACTACTGCTGTAAAGGGGAGACCAGGTTATAAGTACGGAGCCACCAGTTTGTGTGATTACCTTGATAAACGCGGTAAGAAATGCACAACAAACTGGAAATTATTGACTAACGACTACAAGGGAAAATGAATCAGGGCAAGACACAGGAATAGTTAAAGTCAAAATCGAGTGGCTATACAGAGGCACAGTTAGCATTGCTTAAAGGCTCTATGTCAAGAATATTAACTAAAGTTTTCTGTTTTCTCATGCCACTTGTTAGTCAAATGGAAGGAGTTTCTGACTTCGTTCTGAGCTGTCAGCGATTGTAGCTGTTGCTGTTATCTGGCTTTAATAGAGCAGACTTAAAGGATGTGAAGAAATTGTCATACCAGGGGGGAAGCATAGCATCTCTCTGCTCACGGGTGAGTTTTTGGAGTGGCCGAAGGACCCAAGCACATGTCAATCAAAATGCCAGCTCCCTTCCTGCTCCCTGATGTTAGTAAGCCTGGGGGGTCCCTCTCCATCAGTATCCATCTCCTGGGGAGGAAGGGTTGAAGTGGGTCACCATCAGCACTGCAAGAAAAGAGGAAAGACACAGGAAAAAAGATGGGAGAGATACTGGAAGGACCGAGGGAAAAGTGCTGCCTCTGGAAGGGTGCTGCTGCAGTGTAAGAGTGGTGAGGTGGCTGAGATTTACATGTGAATCAATGAAAAGCAAACTCTTTGACAGCCTCTCCAAAGGGACTCTCCTTCAGGTTTTTGGTTACTTTCCTTCTTCCTGTACCAAAGTCTCATTTGAGAAAGTGGTAACAGCCAGAATAGCACTGTTATTTTACTCAAGAAATAAATCCTCCTCACCTGCAAATTATGGTCCACCTTTTTTTTTTAAAAAAAAAAAAAAAAACCAACAACAAACAAACAAACAAAAAAACCAAACCAAAACCAAAAACCAACCCTGTCCTTGGACGATGTCACTAGGCATTTTTACTTGAATTAAATGCAGCCACTACTCCTTCCTTTTGGCCTTTCCAGGCGTTTTGTTGCTACAGAGGACTGGGACACTTCATACACGCCCGTTAGCTCCTCTTCAGCACAGCTTTCAGCAGACACTGATCGTCCGGGAAGGGCAAAGCCCATGCTGGGGTGCTGGGGTTTCCCTGCTCCACACAGCCGCAGAATCATGGGTCCCTTTTGCCTATCCTGGCTTAAGTGTGTATCCCACTGTGCAGCAAAAAACCAGAAAACCTGTCACATTATAACGCAGTATGAACATGCAGACAAGCAAGTGCTTGGCCTTGATTTTTATATGGTGAGAAATGTACTGGATGCTCTGCTTCGAGTATTTCAAGCCTCCCTAAAGAGAAATACAGCTACCAGGTCGTGGGAGCTCCTTAGTGACCAGCACAAGGAATGGGCCGTTGTTTGTTCCAAGTAAAGGTAACAGCATCAGGATTATTGCACAAAGAGGTAACAGTGCTCAACTAGGAAGGACTATTCCCTGCGAGTGGGACCCTCACTAGGAGTTGTTGTTATTTCCCCATGGCACTATTGGGATTCTTGCACACTAGCCACAGGCTTTGACCTAGGCAATTCGCCCACATCAGTAAAAAGATGTATCTGACCTGCACTAAACTCTTCCTTTTCCAAAGTCAGTCCTAGAGGTGCTGCATCTCTTCTTCAGTCTACTACTCCACAAAAAAACAGCTTTCCCCTACCATCTCTGCCTTTGAGAAATATCTACCATGACGTTGCATCTTCTTCCACCTTTTCCACCGTACACAGAGAGGGCAACCTACACCGAGCTCTGAGTTTCCGGCTTCCTCTGCACGCAGCGCTTTCATTCTGCCCTTCCTCTCTTCCTCTCCTGCTCATCCATTAAGACATAGTTCTTAAAAAGTCTCAGGTCTGGTTAAAAGCACTAGAGTTATATGCAAAAAAGTTATCAAGCATTGGGACAGGTTGCCCAGGGTGGTGGTGGAGTCACCATCCTTGGAGGTATTTAAAGGCCGGTTAGACGTG
This sequence comes from Burhinus bistriatus, assembly GCA_013397275.1. Classification (NCBI taxonomy): domain Eukaryota; kingdom Metazoa; phylum Chordata; class Aves; order Charadriiformes; family Burhinidae; genus Burhinus; species Burhinus bistriatus. The sequence continues at coordinate 409,097 of VYXH01005788.1, read as the reverse complement.
GTGCTGAGGGACACGGTTCAGTGGTGGATTTGACGGTGTTAGGTTGATGGTTGGACTCGATGATCTTACAGGTCTCTTCCAACCTATGGGATTCTATGATTCTATAATTCTATGAATGTGTATATATTGGAGATATATATATCTCTAAGAAATATATAATAGATGTATGAAATAGATACATCAAATATATATATGATATATACTGGATGTATATATAAAATACATACATCATTTGCATAAAAGGATTTATTTGTGCAATCATTTCTAATTCACCCAAGTAACCTCTTTTTTCCTTTCATGCGGTGTCCATTAGTTTATTAATTAATATGAACTTTTATCTGCTTGAGGTTTCTGAAATCAGATGTGAAATGATGGCCTTGGATTTTGATACTAGCCTGAATATTGGAAACACGGTGCCCTCTCTGATCTTGGATGAACTTCCCACCCGTGTAATGAGAACAGCAGCGTTTCCTACCTCTCACCCCTTGGCTGCCTGGTGCACCGAGGCTCTCAGCGCGTCAGAGCAGGGGCTCTGGTGCCAGGTGTAGCTCCACTTTCTGCTGTGACGAGTTGGTTGTGTTGGTTAAGGCATCTGTAGAGTTGTAATAATAGTTGTTGATAATAAATATGCAAAACTGCTATTTAGCATAAAATAAAATAAATTCTGAAGCATAAAATTTAAGCTCATGATGTTGAAGTCCTTTGCCATTTTGTAACTCCTCGGGACTTGCTTTACCATTTATTTTTCTTATTTCATTTATCTTATACACAAAATATTCTGTGTCAATAGAGTAATTTCCAGGGGACTAGTAGAGTTCTTGGCCTTTTATAAATTAATGTTATGGAATATTAGCTCCTTCTTTCAGTCTCGACCAGCAATCCTCATGATTTATGACATTTAATGACACTTGATGGCATAACACACTTATTTATTTTAAAATCTCTGCCATGCAAAGCACTACACAATGAAAAATGTCATTTTGTAATAATAACTAGGAAATTCAGAAAGAAAGGATAGAAAACTGCACTCAACTTCCATTCTGACATTCATTAACGCAATTAAATTGAATTGAAATTAACTTCAGAAGATCTTCCACATGCTTAAAACAGCGTATCTCCCTACAGCCTTTTGTTGTTACTATTCTTCTGACATTACTGCCTGATCAGTTAAGAAATTATGATTAATGACACTTAAAAAATGAGCTTGATTGCTCTGAATGCTTGAACCGATTATTTGTGAAAATACTGGAGTATTGAACACAGAGTATTGATTCTCTTTCACTAGTTGGTAGAGCTCAGTCCCATCCACGCTCCCAATGCGTGTCACTTCACTGCCATAATAAATAATAATCCCTCTCAGTTTCCCTCGTCACATCTCGAAGAACTTCGCGAACATGACTGTATCTCTTCACATTACTGAAGCAGGGTAAGGAAAGGGAGTCAAACATCCTTAAACCAGGACCGTTTGCACTCCACCGCTATGCCTGACCCGACAACTTAGCTAAAATCTAGCACTGAATAAAGGACGGATTCATTCTGAACAGATGAATAAAGGGGAAATCCCCACATACATTCCTTATACTCAGTTATGTCATCTTCCGAGTCGAGATCGCTCACTGCTTCTGCTGACCAAATAGCTGAAAAAGTCCTCTCAGAAGCGGTCTGATTAGCAGATGGAATTCTGGAGTCATGGAAATCAGTGGTGAAACACATCCTGCCGATCTGCGTAACACAAAGCACAGATTTGAGCATTAACTTGAGCAATGATAAAAGCGAATGTTAGCAGCGATAGAATCTTTATAGCTGCTTTAGTTTCAGAAGGATTTGCAATATCTGGGACAAACATTATCAACATTTAAAGCAATGAAGCTATGGACAATAACAGATGCCCAGATTTTAACAATTCTCATGGTACAAATAGTAATTAAATGGAGGATAAAAATTTCCTTTTAATGGCTATAAGCTGCAGATTACAGTTCTAGTTACACTTTTTTTCTCTGTAGCTGTTGCAGGCTGCAGATTTTGATGCAGGAAATTTGTATGTATAATCCCTATACACAGCCAGAAAGACGGCAGGGTGAAAAGTTCCCAGGCAGAGCACTGGGTACCAAAGGCTGAAGGGCTGGATGTTTGTGGATGCAATATCTATCAGGCTGCTTACCAGCAATCCAGCAGCAATATAACGATGGCAAATATAAGTCAATATTTTGGCTATAATAAACGTTGTGATGTTCGCATATCGCTCATCAGCAGTGCAGTTCACATGAGCTAAGAGCATCTTAACTCCGGGATGTGGAAGGTGGTTGTGACTCTCATTATGGATCCAGGAATGGACAGAAGCTTCCGCGGGGCTCTGTACAACTGGAATTACTATTAATTACTGCATAACCCAGCCTTTAAGGGCAAACATCCTACTTCCAAAATCCAGGTTTGAAAGTCGAGCAGAATGACGGGATGAGCTGCCTTTTCCCCTTTGCCTAAGCGATGGACCACACTTCCTCTCGTAAGCGTTTCCAAAGCAACAGTAAATAGTACCCCTGTTGAGACAACAGTATATTGCACTCCTGCTGAGAGGAATTTGCATTTCATTTGCAGATTATTATACTCGAGGCTTAGTCTAAACTGCTTTCAAATTTCCTTTGCTCCTATTGGGTATTCGTGTCTGTGTCTAGATAGAATTTAGAAACTTGAAATTATTCTCACATCACGTACAAGACCATATGTTTCGCCATAAGAAGTTTGATATAAGAAATGCCCATCATTTTGCACAGATAGCTAATGTAAAATGGACAGATTAATAAATCCAGGAGGAATCACATTCTCTTTCATCTACACAGACATACCTTCTAAGGAGCAAAATGAAGTTAAAGAAAGTAACTGACCATCAAATTTAAAAGTTAGGCTGAATCTGTTTTGGAAAAAAAATAATTTCACAGAAACACACAGGATCATGGAATTGCTGAGGTTGGAGGTAGCTCTGGAGATTGTTTCATCCAAGGGGCAGTGAGAGCAGGTTGTTCCGTGCTGTGTCCAACCAGCTTTTGACTGTCTCCAGGGAGGGAGACTCTACAAACTCTCAGGACAACACTTGCGATAAAAAAGTTTTTTCATATGTTTAAGTGGAATTTCCTGTGTTTTTTGATTTGTGCCCATTGCTCCTGCCACTGGGCACCACTGAGAAGAGGCTGGCTCCATTGCCATTACTGTCCCCCATCAGGCAGTGGATAAGATCCCCCTGAGCCTTCTCCTCTCCAGGCTGAGCAGTCCCAGCTCCCTCAGACTTTCCCCATATGATAAACGTTCCCGTCCCTTCATCACCTTTGTGACCCTGAGCCGGCCTCTCTCCAGTAAGCCCATGTCTCTCTCGTCCTGGGGAGCCCAGCACTGGACTGGGCACCCCAGCTGTGTCTCTCCCGTGCTGAGCAGAGGGACAGGACCCCCTCCGTCGACCTGCTGGCCATGCTCTGACTGATGCAGTCCAGGGGGCTGGTGGCCACCCGTACCACAAGGAGACATTGCTGGCTTCTACACTGCCATCTAATACTATAACATTGCTCTTCTTCCTGCCCATATATTTGATCTCCTTGTTTTTACTACTCACTTTTGTAGTCCTTTTGGTTTAAACCGTTCTTGTGAGTAAAAGCTGTTCGCAGTGAGGAGCCAGTGAGGTGGGATTCGCTGTCAGAGTCCTGCTGCACGTCAGCAGCACTATCGCCACACTCCATAATTTGTCTCAGGCTCTGCTGAGGTGTTTTGCTTGAGGTCTGTTGCTCCTGTCCCTATCCCAAAAGTGAAATGCCATATATATAGTTAAAATCAACTAAACAGTCCTACTGAGCAGATGGGCAAGACACATTATTAACAAATTTTCTCTGAGTTAAAGCATCTCTGAGAAAACAAAAAAAAGGGGGGGTGTGTGTCATTAAATACAAGTTCTAAATGACACACATATAAAGCAGCATAACTAAAAACTTCAGGTCACTTCTAATTCCACTGTGGTTGCTCAGAGGAGCAGTTACGCAAACCTGCCCATCGGCTGGCAGGGAATGAGGGTGCCCAAACCCTCAGCTGAGGCACTCACCTCTCAGTCGGTGAAAAGATGAAGGTGAAAGGCTTTTTTGATCATTAAAAGCTTGCAAATTATCCTAAAGCAAGCAGATAAATAAACACAATATATTGTATAGAAATAAGAATTCAGGAAACGGCCAGAAATTAGGCATGATAATTTTTGTACCATTACTAGTTTGCTGAATCACTTTGCTTTTGTAAATAAGTGCAGTGGTACAGCTCTGTTTTCTCAGCCATGTGCAAAATCACTCATCAGGTCAGGTAAGTAATATCTGTCTTTTTTATTTTAATAAAATCTTATCAGGATAACACCACTAGGGTATCAATTGTTATTAGAGCATCTTTCTACCTAATATTTTAAAAGGAAAATAGCTGGTTTCACATTCAAAATTGTTCTTGGAAAATGTCCATTTTAACAAAGAAGTGTATTACATTAAGAAAATACAATTATTGAAAGACTATGTCTTGGGTAACTAAATTCTGAAAAATGTTAGGGCAGTGCTAGGTTGCCAAGTCAGGCAGCTTCCATTATGGAAAACTAAATGCTATTATTGCTGCTGTTCTTGTAGGTTTTCATATCTAAGTGAAAATTTGATACATGCTGGAGAAACTTGGAAAAAGCTATTTCTTCACTAGGTATTTTTAATGGCAAAAAACCTGTGCTGGCCAGCTGTATTCATTGTTTATTTATCAACACAAAGGCAGACAGACATTAGTGGAGTAAAATTTCGGCAGGGAGAGGATGAATTCGGATGATGCTCCTTTCCAAGGCGCGGTGGTGCAGAACGTGGCCTCACCCAGGTTGGGCAGGCACCAGGGTTTGCGTGAGGCAAGTGATCAGTCTCTGTCCTGAGGGATCAGTTACCAAAGTGCAAAGCCAAACTCCTGAGACCTGTTCCAGCTCCAAATCTGTACGATTTCAAAGGTCAGGAGGGCTGCTCAGCACCAGCGCTGGGGAGGTCACTGAGGACCATTCCTGAGCGAGAGCTGGGAGAAGAGCAGAGCCGTTGGCATCAGCTTGTTCGATAACATGGAGCCAGAGAGCACTGATGGGCCAACCCTGCACTCGGCCACAGAGTTTTTATGCCTTTAAACTCCAGGGCCAGGGTGAGAAGAAGCATGAGACCATGCTGCCTCGTATGACACAGAAGGACGGCATGGACCAAGGAGCAGGAGGCAGTCTCTCCAAAGGACTAGGACATGGTCTGTTGTTTCTCAGACCTCCCCACAAAAGAACTAGTGCTACAGTCTTCTCTTTTCCCTAAGCTATAAACTGTTTGTGACAATAACAGTGGCCATGTTTTGTATTTCAGCTTACAAAACTGCAGCAGATTTAAAGATTTAGCTATAGGCTTTTTCTGAAGTAATAGTGGAGACCTTGCATATATGAACTGTCACCCCTTTACACTTGTTTTCCTTAGGACAAATAACCATGGTAATATTTGCTCCTTAAGATGTCCAAGACTTACAGCAAGTTCAGCATCCAAATTACTTTTGTGATATTTCTAATTACCCTTTGGCCTTCAGTTCTGTATGTGTGATATGGACGTTGCTGTCCCCTGCCACCACCCCACCTGGGAGCAAGGTACATTTACAGAACTGGAAAACATTTTTCTTCTCTTCAAGATAAAGAAAATGTAACCTATTTCATAATTGTTCTTCTCTCTCTCTTCCCCCCTCCTCTTTTAAATGCAGACAAGAACTAGATCCTATTCGGTGAGAGAGGACTCAGGTTCACCATTACCATGCTCTTGAACCACAGGGCTATTCTACAACTTTATGGACCTTAATTGAAACGAAAAAACCCCAAATGCTGCTTAACTGCACAATAACATGACAGCTTATTAATAGTTACACATTAGCTATTAACGCCAGACATAGCCTGAATCACGTATTGAGGCAACTGGTCTTTTTTCTGAAATTTAGTTAGTGTTTGGGTAAAACATAAGAAAAGGAAGCACCCCTCCCTCCTTCTCCTAGTGGCAGCCAGCCAGTGGACAAATAGGAACTTTTCTATCCCAGAGAATTCTCATTTTTTGTGTTTTTTGAGTTGTCACAGCTTCAATGAAATGACTAAACAGTGATCTTACTGTTCCTCCAGAAGAGCCTGAACCCTGATGGTCACAGTATTCCCTCTATCATTCAGCTGAGGTGGGCAATAAAGGCAGGCACCTCCTGTTCTGTGTGAATGTCCCAGCCAGCCTTGCACTGGTGATTTTGACTGGGGAGCTTTGGCATGCTCAGAGCATGGGCAGTCTGCTGGGAAAACAACAGGAGGACCCACAGCTTCCACCTTCCAACCCCCCCAGCCTGAGGGCAGAGCACCCCCACCCAAAACTTTTTCCCTGGCCTGGTTTAAAGCAGATCTTCACCAGCCCTTTCAGTGGCCTGCAGGGGAACCTGCGCTGCTGAGCAGAACTAATGCCCTATAACATTACACTCTATATGTATGTATTTGTGTGTGTGTATATATGTATATATTCAGTATGTATGTACTCACTCTGGCTCATGTCACCAGCTTCCTACTTCCCTCCTATGTTCCTGTTGCCCATCTCGCTCGTCTGTAGCCCACGGGAGGCCAGCTGTGTCCTGCACGCTTCGAGGGCTGCGCAGAGGGAACCCCAACTCTGCCAGCTTTGAGAAGAGCTACCGCACAGTGGTACTGAAACAATGTTAGAAGCCCTGCAATAAATAAATCATAAATATAATAAGAAAAATACATTTTTCTCATTCCTCTCTGCAAGCTGTTGACTTATTTCCTAAGGAAGGTGGGTTGATATGCCTTCCCAAAATGATGATGGACCATATAAACCCATTAAATCATTGAAAGACCATTGAATGTCTTACAAATGAAATATAGAGATCTAAATAAATTTGGAGGAGCGTTATTCTAACGTCCTTCAAAAGTGTGTCAAATACTTCTGTCTTACTGCCTGTTACGTTACCCAGCCATTAAACATGTATTATCTTTTGAAGGAAAAGCAGAGATTAATGACCTGAACCAAAATGATGAATTCCCTGTGCAAGATGAGGTAGACTTCTGAAACAAGCCAGCAAACAGAGGAAAGAAAGATTAAGACTAGATAAATAATAGAACAAGAAGGTCAAAGAAGGAGAAATTAATAGGCTATTATTTTAAATTATTCTAATTCCATTCCCCACACTTCAAAAAAATATTAACCAGCTAGATATATATTTGTATTTTCTCTGTGCTGACTTTCCTCTACAAGGAGATCTCTCCCTATCGTGGTCTTACATTGTAGTGAAAAAGATCCATACTGTAGTAGAAACGGAGGCTGTGATTTGGATGAGAGCTGAGAGGGGAACCCGTCATTTGCCGAGGCTGCGCTGCTTCTGAGGCGGCTCCCGGGGCAGCAGGACTGGGACACCAAGGGGTCCATTGCATGGGGCTTGTCCTTCTGTCCGGCACGGGTCCCACTGCTGCCACAGTGGGAAATGCGGTGAAGTAGCTGCTTCCAAATAACCACACCTTGCCTTTAGTCTTTAATTGTCTTCTTCATATGCCGTACATGAATTACGGTCAGAGACTGAAATGTGTTACATAAAGGATATTAATGTGGTTAATAAGACAAGCAATCGCCCACCAGTGGCCCTAGACATATCCAATAAGTTTTTAATGATTTTTTTTATTGTTGCAATTTGCTACTATAAAACCACCAGGCCAATTTACGTCTGTTTCATCTTTAACAGGAGGATTTCTGATTTGAGTCGTTTTAAACATTGGCACTTTTTCCTAACATTTGGGTATGTGATTTTCTCAAGCAGCACTGACCAGTTGCAGGGTCCGTTTGCTCCAGTATTCATTTAACTCTGTTCACAGGAACCTATTTGCATTTATGGTACGGAGCGTGCACTGAGTGGGCTGTAAGACCATAAAGTGTGTAAAGCTGAAGCAATTCCTGGAGCTCTGCAGCAAGCAGTGACACACACAGGTGGCACAGGAGTGTGAGAAGTCACCACGGTTGTCCCATTGTGCAGGGAAAGCCACCAGTCGTTGCCGGTGGGAGACCTTCTGCCTCTCCAAAATCAGAGGAGCCTTTTCAGCCAGGACACACACGCATTGCCTCATGGCAAAGCAAGAAAGTTTTCTATGCTCCTCTGCTAGTGCAGGATGCGTAACGCTTCACCACCGGTTTTATTTCTTCAGTTCAAGTGCAAGGCTTGCAGTAGAGAGAGGAAAGCCGTGAGTTTGTTCTCTATCAGCAATCCTTACTGGGAACTGCAGCGAGGAGGCACAAACACCAGGAGAACAAAAATAAGTGGGTATAAACAAGCCATTTGCTGCTGCTGTGATGGAGATAGAAACAAAAGAGAACTGTAATAGCAGGAGATAGGAGGAGTTACTACTGCAGAAGTCTGATGCTGTCCTGTGGATTTGAAAAGGTATCCCAGTTTAAAGCTGCCTTTAGGGCAGAACAGCAGGAGTCCATGTGGAGAGCAAAGCTAACAGTGATCCATGCACTCCCGAAAAGCAAAGTGATTATTAGGGAGGAGAGAGTCAGTGCTCAGCATGAACGCTGGTGGAGACCAAACCTGCTGTACAAAGAAACAGTAGAAAAATATCATTGTGAAACTAAAGGAAAAGTACATTCTTAAGGTAAGGAGTGCTACACACGTGAATAATGGTGATACAGTGAACTGCAGCAGCATGCCTGGTACTGCCTTTGGGGTATTTAAAAATATATATTGGTTTTGTAAACCCATATTTGCAATCCAGTCAGACTGTGACATTCCAGTCTTCCAGGCAGTTATTAGACATGCTGGTCATGGCAAAGTGCAATTACTCATTCCTGGAGAGGAACGCATTGGATGGTACTCAGCACACCATAAAAAACCTTCACCCATCCTCCTATTACCCACCCTCCTGCTAAGAAAACTCTCTCAGGTTTCCCAGTGACGGTGCTAAGGCAGGAGACGATGGATGTGCTTTGGGCAAGGAGTGTGGCTGGTCCCAGGGCATCTTGCCCCCGGGCAGTGGCTGAGCCCCTCGCTGTGCCCAGCAGCTCCTGGCAGATCGCTGCCTGCTACGCTGAGGAATGAAAGGGATCTGCACATCAAATGCAGCAAAGCAGAATATGGTACAAAATGGCAAGGTTGCAAACATGGGATACACCAAGATTTCCCAGTTCAGATTGAGAAAAAAGCATGACTGCCATACCAGTGCTCTTCCTTTCTACATGAAAAAGTATTTTACTGTTTAGGGGGAATTATGACATTTTCTACTCAGTGTGCACTGCTCCGTGTGCAGATACCGCATGGTTTTAGAAGAGAGTAATTTCAAAATAACATTGAAATGTTTAAAACTAGCAATACCTGAGGCCTTGAGCTACTGACAATAATGACTTAAGCTCAGGCGTGACACGATGCAAACAAAAGATACCTATCACAGCAAAGTCCTTCCGAGTGCCTATAACAAGTTCTCTGACTTCTACTGGCCAGAACTCTGCAGGTAGAAAAGCAATTAGTAATCGAACTTATACTGCAAGAAAAGTGTCACAAGTATTAATTTTGCAGAGCTGAAATGGCATATCACAAATTATTAGAGCCCACACTTAATAAATCATGAAGAACAGTGTCTGCTAGATCAGAAGAGAACGCTCTTGCAATTGAAAAGGGATTTCTCTGTGTGGTCTCTACCTAGGACATAGACCTACTGTGCTGGGCTGCCCGGTAGGAGACAAAAGCAGATTCTGACAGAAAAGAGAGTGACTGATTGTCAGATATCCCAATTATTTTAAAAAGAGATTAGCTGGGAGCTGAAGTCCAAAGATCCAAAATGCCACAGCTCATCACACACCCTCATGTAGTATTATTAGTAGCTGTGGGAGAAAAAACACACTTAATAGATTGAGACATTATCTAAGGGTGCAGACCTAATGAGGTACTGGAGAGCAATGGTTAGAGAAAGGAATCCCCTACCGAGTATTCAGATTTTGCATCAGATTTGAATGCTTTGGGCATCAGATTGAATGCCTTTTTTCTTTTACTGGTTTTCATCCGTTCTAGTAAATAAAATTCTCATCACCAGGTATGAGTCTCTCTTTCCTCTCGCTCACAGATGCTGATTTTTCTCCTCTACTTTTCCTCCGGGTCCCTTCACCCTACAGCAGTCCATCCTTCCACAGTCTTCCTCATATCCTCTTTAATCTCCTTATTATTCTCTGCTTCCATCTCTCATTGTCCTCTGGCTGTTACTCTTACTTACCTCTTTCACACCAAGTCTGGAAAATTGTTTTGTCCTTTGTAACCTCTCAGCTATCTTTACAAATACACAGCAAGAACCTTTTTGCTGTTGTGTCCTCACTTGTCTCTCCTCTCAGTGGCCCTCACCCTCACGTCTCCCAGTTCCCTGTGTGGGTACCACAGGACTGGGTACTGCAGGACTCCCTTCCTTCCTCCTGACCTTAACCACAGCGACTTCAAGTTCAAGCATAAGTTTAACTACTTCCAACAACTCTTCAGCTTCCAGTCTGTGTCCCTGTCCCAAATAAGTAGCTCAGATTTTTCTTCTTGACTGTCAAACCACCAGCTCAAGTTCAAGATAATTGAAAAGCTTTCTACATTTCCAGGACCTCTTTGGTCCTACCCGGGACAACAATACAATTACTAATACTGCAAACAATCAAAACAGTTGGTCACTACGTATCTGAGGTGAAAAGAATTTAGGAATGAAATAGAAATCTGTTAGTACCTTCTGTGTTGTAACGTATGCCTATCCTACTCCTCTGTCCCTCAGGAGGAAAGAATTACACCACGGGGGAGCGCACCTGGCTGAGAACCAAAAGCATATTAAAAGGGGGAAGAGTAGTCCAGGGGTGTCTTGACCATTATAAAACAAACTGTAAATATATTCAATACACATTACATTAGAATCCTGACAGGTTATAAAGAGCTGTTGAACTCTGGGAAGATATATCCTTTGTGAGAGACAAAAACCTACACAGCCATGATGATAAAACCAGGGAAATACAATCTTTATCTCTAAACGGTAGACCAGGGAACACGGGAAGCAAATCTAGAAATAATTTCATGGAGGAGGCAGCGTGTCACAGAGAGGGAAATGAGAAATCTGCATTACATATTTTTTCATCAACAAGTCTGCCACATGACCCTCTCCTCTCCCTTTTCTCTTCTTTCTGTTTTCATGATACACCAAAGGAACAACATTATTCTCACACACTTTTTCTTGTGGTGTTAAAAGGAAAGGGAAAAAAAAATAAAAGACTTAGCTGCAGCTGATAAATCGAATCACCTATGTGACTGGTGAACAGTTTGTCTAAATCTTGACGTATTAACTTTGCCGAGCACCACACGCAGCTGGCTTGTCCACCAATACCTCCATGCCAGTGCTTCCAGTCATAGTTTGACTGTGCTCCTCATCATAGTAGAGACAGAAAAACGAACAACTTAGGCCTTTGACTACTTTCCTTTTTTTGGGAAAAGTAAGAGATAACCAAGACTAGAGGGGAACAGAGATTTTGGTCAAGGGAGAGCTCTGAAAGGCAACTGCCAAGAACCCTTTGCTTGTTCTCCCCTCCCTTCCCCAATCCCTACTTTTCACTGCTGAAATCTAGGAGAAGGTAGCCTAGCTTGCAAATAGGCCTGTCGCGGATCTATTTTGAGCCTTCTTGGCAACTGGCATTTGTCTGCCATCCTCTTGGCCACCTCCCCAGCCCAGAGGTGTGTTTTGGTCCGGAAATGATAATGCACCTTGTAACAGCTGGAGGATCTACTGGTTTAGGTCACTAACACTTATAATGGGATGCAAGTGCCCCCCTCAGCATTTACCCTGTTTGGAGGAATACCTATGGATTTCTAACTGCAATGTGGGGTTACAGAAGCGTGGAATAACAGCAACATGCTTGCAAGGGTGGGAGAAGAACTAAGAGTCCCAGAAAAAGACACATCCGACAACAAAGTGAATACATCTCTTCTCTGTAGCGCGTAAAGATTACTAAGGAGATATGTGTTAACATGGGCATTGTATGTTTTTAAAATCCTTCCCTGGGCAGGTTTTTGATAAGTGTAAGCTCACAGCATAGCTCCCTCTTGTGTGTCTGGGTCAAAATCCCTCCAACTAACACTAAATTTTCTTCTTTACTAACTTTTCTTTGTAGCTGGAGGCTGGGGAGAGGGCAGATGTTTTCAGCACAGCAGATAACATCAAACAGCCTGACAAGAATTTATGAATGGGAGATGTGGACACCTTAGAAATGAATAATGGCTGAGCATAGCTCGCTAAAAGAAAGTAAGAAAAATTTGGCATCTGAGAATCCACTGCCTAAGCTGCAGCACTGAGCAATATTTTTTTCCCCATGGTTAATTTTTTGGCTCCAGTAAATCCAATCAGATAGTGATTTATTACGAGCTACTATTTTGTATCATTTCCTCTTCAATAATAATATTCAACAATTCATTTTCTCTGATCTGTCCCCTACTCTCTTCTCAGGGGTGGTAGACAGACCTTCATACATTTTGATGGCATAAAAAGACTTTTAGATTCCAGATCTCTTCACTCTGAGATTTAAGAAGGAAGTTATATGACATACTTGCTGATAATGTTTCAATAATAAAATTCTTTCTACCAAACTATTAATTTCTTTATGAATTCAGTCAGCAATGTAATGTGTTTTATACCATACCAAAATAACATTTTGAACAGCCACTGCTTATTCTAAGAATATGATTCTTCCATACTTCATTATTTTTTTTAATCGAAGAGGCATTTTCCTCCTTCCCTCACTGTCATGAAGTTAGGGTTTACGACTGCTTAATTTTTTTGTAGCTCACCTAGATTCAGAAACCTTTAGAGAGCAAGGTGGGCAAATCTGGGCTGAAAACCCAACCAGTGGAAGACAGATGGTGCCCGTGCCTCCCTCTGCTCCCGACGGCTCGGCAGGGCTGAGTGCCACAATTACCGCAGAGGCTGCAGTAAAGATTCCTTGAGTTCTAGGTTTTAGGGAAATTTTGTCTGAAGTATTGTGCTTTTAATTAGTGGAGAATTCAGCTCTCCGACAGACTGAGTATTGCTATGTTTCTCAAGTGTACAAGTTTTACTGCTAATCTGCAAATGATCTGCTTTCATTCCTCTGTATGCCTCTCTGCTTCTGCAAATATCATCATTCAATCACCCTCGTTTCAGAATCTCCTTCATCTGTTTTTGTATTTAATGGGGCACATCTCAGTCCAGAGAAGTTACTGTGATCTCAGAAGGCCTGGAGATGTTGGTAGTGCTGAGATAAGACTGTAAAAACCCCGTAAAGCTTGAGGTCTGCCAGGGAATAAGGGAGTCACTGGGTCCTGGCTGGGAGAAACCCTCCCCGGTGCTCCGAGTGGACCCAGCAGTGCTGGCACATACGGAGGTATTTAAAAGCCGGGTAGACGTGGTGCTTTGGGACATGGTTTAGCGGTGGTTTTGCCAGTGTTCGGTTAATGGTTGGACTCGATGATCTTAAAGGTCCCGTCCAACCTAGGTGATGCTATAATTTTATGATACCAGATCCCTGTGTTAGAGCCGTGGCAGGTCCTGGGGGCGTGTTCTAGCATCACATTTTCAACTCTTCTTTAGGATATGAAGAAAGATTTTAGTTTGTCAATTGCCAAACAGTGATGGAAAATATGATTTCTAGAGGCTTAGAGATCAGAGAAGAAAAAGGAAAACAGATGCTTTTTAGTGGGGGAGAAGTAATGGAAAGACTTCATCATCTAAATGCAGGGATCATGAATGAAAATTAAGGACAATTGCTGAACAAGAGTTGCTAGTAGTACATTTACCTGGTATGTCAGCAACAATAAATATCTTGTTTTTTCCTCTGCTCTTACAAGCTCTCTGGTGCTCTAGACTGGCTTCTGGAGGGTCTTCCTGCATAAGTTGATGCCTCTAGTGCTGTGAAAAGCTTGGCTATCACAGACCTTGTCTGGTCCACTCACCACTGAGTGCAACCAGAGGGAGGTGTCAGCTGGAGCTGGAAAGCAGGGTTGTCCTTCAGCCTGCTCATGAGAGCAAAGCAGCCAGAGCAAAGAGCCATGCTGCTCTGCTGCCCTCTCTACACGCAGGCAGAGCCCCTGAGACTGCCCAAATGTCTGTTGGACACTGTCCTTTTAAAGCTGATGAAACCAGCCGCAGATGCAGAAAAAGCAACACCCCATACTGGAACTATTGCATACAGGATGCAGTTCCTGAACTGGTCCATGATACCAGGACCATCTACCTCAGAGCTACTGCCCTTCCCTGAGAGACTGTTACCGACAGTTGATTCAGAAGTCTCAGGACCTTTTCTAGCCAGATATTCCCCATTATAACAGATAACTTTCCTTGAGATGAGCATCTAGTAAAGACAACAGGAAAAGACTCTGTAACTTCCACACTTTAAGTGCGTTACACAGAATAGGGAGGAGAAAGGGCACAGCGGTGACAACTGACCTGGGGACTCTGTCAGACATCCTGAGGGAATGCATTGACGAACTGGGTGATTTCTGCAGCAGCTTATCTCCTCAAAGCTGGTATTTTGAAGACTTATTTCAGCTTGTGACAAGATCCAGTACTCGAAGGAGCTGTCTGATAAAGATGTGGATGTAGCGATTTTACCGTGGCTCCAGTTTTCACACTATGTGCTTGGCCATTCACATGGAAGGGTACTCTCTGGGAAACAGAGATATGACCAGGTTTAAGCATACCTGCAGTGGAGCTGATCAAAAAAAGAGGAAAATAATTTTGGAAGAAATCAACAATTTTTGGCACAGGAGGATGTTGCCTTACTGATCACATGGTGGCAATCCTCCAATGTCCACTCTGCATTCTAATGCGGTGACAGAATCTTAAACAGGGCCTAAATCTCCATCTACCTTGTAGAAATACATCTTACCAAAATAAAACATTCCCCTAGTCTTTATGCCAGTCATCTGCAAAGCTGTTTTGATGAGAATAAAGCAGAGGAAGCAGATACTCACAGCTCATCCGTGAAATGCAGCCTTCAAGCAGTCAGCAGTTTGCATACAGTGCTCACACAGTAATAAATGGCACAGGTTTCTTCTCACCTTGGGGTTCTATACTAGGAACTGAAGGTTCTATATGCCCGGGAACAACGATCATATAACCTCATGAAGTTCAACAAGGCCAAGTTCAAGGTCCTATACCTGGGTATAGGCAATCCCCAATATCAGTTACAGACTGGGGGATGGATTGCATGAGAGCAACCCTACAGAGGAGGACTTGGGGATATTAAAATCATAGAATCACCTAGGTTGGAAGGGACCTTTAAGATCATCGAGTCCAACCATCAACCTAACAATGCCACCACTAAACCGTGTCCCTCAGCACCACGTCCTCCCGGCTTTTAAATACCTCCAGGGATGGTGACCCCATCACTTCCCTGGGCAGCCTGTGCCAATGTTTAACAACACTTTTCGTGAAGAAATTTTTCCCAATATCCAATCTAAACCCTCCCTGGCACAACTTGAAGTCATTTCTTCTTGTCCTATCACTTGTTACTTGGGAGAAGA
Source organism: Burhinus bistriatus (assembly GCA_013397275.1). Taxonomy (NCBI): domain Eukaryota; kingdom Metazoa; phylum Chordata; class Aves; order Charadriiformes; family Burhinidae; genus Burhinus; species Burhinus bistriatus. The sequence goes on along the minus strand of VYXH01005788.1, from coordinate 393,506 downwards.
GATCGACACCCACCTGGCTACAACCTCCTTTCAGGCAGTTGTAGAGAGCGAGAAGGTCTCCCCTCAGCCTCCTTTTCTCCAGGCTGAACAGCCCCAGTTCCCTCAGCTGCTCCTCAGAAGACTTGTGCTCCAGACCCCTCACCACCTTCCTTGCCCTTCTCTGGACATGCTCCAGCCCCTCAATGTCTTTCTTGTTGTGAGGGGCCCAAAACTGAACACAACATTCACGGTGGGGCCTCACCAGTGCTGAGTACAGGGGGGTGGTCACTGCCCTAGTCCAGCTGGCCACACTGTTCCTGATACAGGCCAGGGTGTTATAGGCCTTCTTGGCCACCTGTGCACACTGCTGGCTCACATTCAGCTGGCTGTTGACTAACACCCCTAGGTCCTTTTCCTCCGGGCAGCTTTCCAGCCACTCTTCCCTAAGCGTGTAGAGTTGCATGGGGTTTGTGTGACCCAAGTGCAGGACCCGACACTTGGCCTTGTTGAACCTCACACCATTGACCTCAGCCCATCCATCCAGCCTGCCCAGATCCCTCTGTAGGGCCATCCTACCCTCAAGGAGGTCAACGCTCCCACCTAACTTGGTGTTGTCTGCAAACCTCCTGAGGGTGCACTCGATGCCCTCGTCCGGGTCGTTGATAAAGACATTTAACAGAACCGTCCCCAATACGGAGCCCTGGGAACACCACTTGTGACTGGTCACCAACTGGATTTAACTCCATTCAGCACCACTCTTTGGGCCCAGCCTTCCAGCCAGTTTTTTACCCAGTGAAGCGTACACCCATCCAAGTCATGAGCAGCCAGTTTCTCCAGGAGAATGCTGTGGGAAACGGTGTCAAAGGCTTTAGTAAAGTCCAGGTAAACAACATCCACAGCCTTTTGCTCGTCCACTAAGTGAGTCACCTTATCATAGAAGGAGATCAGGTTTGTCAAGCAGGACCTGCCTTTTATAAACACGTGCTGACTGGGCCTGATCACCTGGTTGATCTACATATACTGCATAATGGTGCTCAAGATGACCTTTTCCATAACCTTGCCCTATTGGTAGGTGAAAAATAAGATATAAACCAGTAATGTGTGTTTGCAGCCCAGAAAGCTACTGCATCCTGGGCTGCATACAAAGAAGCGCCGTCAGCAAGTCAAAGTAGGTGATTCTGTCCCTCTGCTCTGCTCTGGTGAGATCCCCCTGCAGTGCTGTCTCCAGCTCTGGGGGCCCCAATATAAGAAGGACATGGGCCTGTTGGAGCAAGTCCAGAGGAGGGCACAAAGATGATGCGAGGCCTGGAGANATGTGTGTTTGCAGCCCAGAAAGCTACTGCATCCTGGGCTGCATACAAAGAAGCGCCGTCAGCAAGTCAAAGTAGGTGATTCTGTCCCTCTGCTCTGCTCTGGTGAGATCCCCCTGCAGTGCTGTCTCCAGCTCTGGGGGCCCCAATATAAGAAGGACATGGGCCTGTTGGAGCAAGTCCAGAGGAGGGCACAAAGATGATGCGAGGCCTGGAGAACCTCTGCTGTGAAGACAGGCTGAGAGAGTTGTGGTTGTTCAACCTGGAGAAGAGAAGGCTCCAGGGAGACCTTAGAACCCCTTGCAGTCCCTAAAGGGGGTCTACCGAAAAGATGAAGAGGGACTATTTATAGTAGTGATAGTACAAGGGGTAATGGTTTTAAACTGGAAGACGGGAGATTTAGATGAGATCTCAGGAAGAAATTCTTGACTGCGAGGGTGGTGAGACACTGGCCCAGGTTGCCCAGAGAAGCTGTGGCTGCCCCATCCCTGGAGGTGTTCAAGGCCGGGCTGGACGGGGCTTTGAGCACCCTGGTCTAGCAGGAGGTGTCCCTGCCCATGGCAGGGGGGTTGGGACTAAATGATCTTTAAGGTCCCTTCCAACCCAAATCATTCTATGATTGTATGATAAAAGTCAAAATAGTATTTGATAGCAAATGAAGCATACCAGTTTTTATACGAATTCTTCCCAGTCATTTCAGGTCTGTCACCCCAGATCATGCATAAAGCTATTAGTTCATTTATTCTCTGAATCATTACTACCAACTGTGCTAACTAACATAAAAAAGACTAATGGATTCCTTGAGGGAAAATTTATATGCAGGGTCAACTATTTTCTCTTTTTTAAAAGAGGCAGGCAATTATCGCTACTTTTATTTAATGATTCTTTCTTTGAATATATGTCATATTTCTTGGAATAAAAGGCTACAAATTTGAGCATTCACTTGAAATAGAATTATTGATTCATCCAGCATCAAATCTACTGTCTCATAATTATAGACAATGAAAAGCTCCTCTCTCTCCGCTAACGGTGTCAAGCTGTTAATGCCAATCAAAAATGCTGAAGAGCATTATAAGAATGGAACAATGCAAGATGAATGTTGAGACTTACCGTTCAGCCCAATCCTATGAGATGCTGAATGTCATCGGGGCACATGGCAAAACGTCAGTTTATTTTCTTGTAATCTGTAAAAGAAAATAGCGCAATTGTTGTGTTGTAAGTAAGATTACTGTGCATTTTAGTGTAATTACAGCATGGACTGTGTATCTTGAGCTAGTATTAGAGTTATGGCTAAGAGAAGATTTGTTGCAAAATACTTTTGACAGTGAACAACCTATGATGGGGCTTTTTTTAAGCAAAAACTGCACAATTTTCATTTCATTTAAGATGTCCCATTTCGTGATGAAACACAAATAACTTTTTTAGTTTTAATTTAAAAATACTAAATTTTCCTTTCTTGTCAGCTAGGAAGTTTTCATGAAGATCTAGCAAAAGCCACACTTGCACTTCCTTCTGAAGTACCAGTGTCAGTCACCAGTCATGCAGCAGTCATCGTGAACTCTTCACTCTTATTTCTCACTAGCACTATCCAATATGAATAACTATGACTCAAAACATCTACATAAGGAATACAAAACCTTCAGGAGGTTTCGGTTTAAATTTTGAAGATCTGTGTTTGTCTTGCAATACTAAATGGAAGAGCTAAGGTATTTAAAGGCATGTAGTTGAGCACCCAGGGAGTTACCATGCTTTTCGGAGGCGTGAGACCTGTGTGCCCTTCTCTGCCTTCTGGTCCACAGAAAGAGCAGATACTCGGCATCTCTGAAACGAGCCTGTACAGTTTAAAAGGTTAAGCCTTGCATTCCACCCACAAAATATTGGCATACAACGCAAAAAGGCAGAGGGTCTCAAAGAAAATAGTTTTGCTACTTACTACAGACATCCTCTAATTCTGGATTTATATTACGAAACTCCAGCCACGGCTGGTGTTGCACTGTAGGAGATGTTATCCAAGTGCTTTGTATCAGGCAACTTCAGCTGCAGCACTGACGCTTAAAAGAGACCTCTGGCACTGGGACACCGAGGCATGACTGCTTCAGCAACCAGGATGGTGAGGGATCTCCAGTTGAGACTGGGGCAGAGCCCAGCTCTCCAGAGGACAAAGCCCTTGCCTAAAGCAACACAATATTTTTCTTCATCCGTTGACTCTCTATGTTCGCACATGTTTTTCAACATACAGGCACAATAGCGAATCCAGCACCACTTTGCTCTCTGGCTACAGAGAGACCAAGCATCAAAACATATTCCTCAAAAGGATGGTCATGTCTGGAGAACAAGGTGATGGTGGTGTGTGTGTGGGGACTAGCCATTTATAGGTGCTTCTGTGAATTTACTATGTTTAAGATCCAAGAACTTGTCATTCAAGAAAAGAGGCAAGAGTCACCTGAACTGCGATGACCCTGGAAGGAAGAGCTGGCAGATGACATGACCTGTCTGCCTTCTGCTGAAATTCAAGGTTGGCTGTTAACCCACATCACGCCTCTGCCATGGCGCAGCAGCTGGCGTGGCATGGCCATTAGAAGCCATACAACCTTGTTAGGCTCCCAGTAAAAACCAGAGCACAACCTCCCCACTTCCAGGCAGCGTTTCCAACCCCCTGGCTCAGTGCTGTGAGTGAGGACTGTAATGAGGACCAGGATCACCATAAGGGGTCAGAATCCTTCCATTTTCTTGGTGGCCTGAAGGTTGCTGTTACCTGCTCATCTGCTCTTATTTAGTAGATCAGACCGGGCTGGTTTACTCCAGCTCTCCCCTTTGGTCCTGCAGCGAGTTGTAAATACAGCATTCGAAAGCAGTCTTTTTGTAAAACTGTGTGCTGGCACATCTTAACAACAATAAAAGAACCTAAACACATGACACTTGGTTTTATAAGAGCCTGTGTGCTTTGCTATCTTCCCTAAAAGCTTAAGCAGCTCTAACTTGTACCCAGCCACACATCTTTTATTTGAAATATCAGTTCTTCCACTGCCTTCCAGAGCTCTCTGTTTCAACCTAGCAACTGGTCTCAGTACCCAACAGCTTGGTCTATTTTCAGAGGTGGACATCAGCATGTGGATAGGAGGCTCCAGCCCATTCATCCCAGGGTGTATAGCCTGATAAGCCTACTACAGAATGAATTCAATATGAATTCAGGGTAAACTCCAAAATAACCGCCATCTTTCATAGAACTGTTTTGAGTGGTTTCATATTTTTTTCGTGTGACTGATTACTTGTTTCCTGCCTTCCCCCATAAAATCATCTCATATTGACTTCAAAGTAAGCTGCCCAAGTCCCTGGAAATGTACTGCATTATTTGATCCTATGGTAGGTGAGTTCCTGGGTTTTGAGATCAGTTAATCATACATTTCCCTGTCTTTTGCAATTCTTCCTGTTACACCTTGCTTTGCTGCAGCAGCGGTGTCCCACAACTAAGCCTTTTGCTGCACAGTGAGATTTTTGTTATTGCAGATATTGCTGAATTACGTGATGCTCTGGGATAATTTTACTGTTGCCAGCTTTCTCTAAAGTCCGGTGCTTCTTGGTAGGCTCTGCCACATTATGATGGGCGTGTTTTAGGATGAGTAGAATCTGGGTTATTTCTAATACATGACTATTCATTTGTTTTCCATTAGTTGGAAAGAAATGAGGCAAACCTACTTACCTGCTGGTCCCCAGGCAGAGTCTAGAAGAAGAAAGAAAGGTTTTAAATTATGTGGGTTGATATAAACTCTAACTTTTAAGCACAAGAGGTTGAAAGTATGAAATTAAATGAAGGAAAGAGAAATAACAGCCAGTCTGAAAGATTTTAGTAGGGAAATATTTTCAGCTCTACTCCTGCAGGAGGAGTTTGTCCCCAGCCTCCAAAACAAAATGAAGCATAGAAGAAAGGAAATTGCTGCAAGAAGGAGTAAGTGCATTGTGGATGGGACTTTCAGAACAGCACTAAATGCTAGTTCTCGCTACACTCCTGGAATACAAATTAAAATTCCTATAACCATTGTCAGCCGTAAGCAATATACCTCTTCTGAGTCTCCCTACAAAGAGACCATAGACACATTAACTCTGCTCTGTTCAGAACTGATGTACGTTCATGGGGCACCTGGGCTGGAGCTAGGAGAGGGACCTCTCCTGTCTTCTGCTCCTGCAGTGCATCACCAAACCCCTCGCACTGCTACCTAAGAGCCTAGCTTGGCCCAACCAGCACTACGGGGCTGCCCCATCCCTGGAGGTGTTCAAGGCCAGGTTGGACGGGGCTTTGAGCAACCTGGTCTAGCGGGAGGTGTCCCCGCCCATGGCAGGGGGTTGGAACTAGATGATCTTTAAGGTCCCTTCCAACTCAAACCATTCTATGACTTTATGAATTATTCAAGTCACCATAGAGTAATTTTGCCCCTACACACAGGTCTGACCATCAGTCAAGTCAAAACACTTGAAAAACTGCCTAATGGAAAGCAACGGGGTCTACCTGCCTTGGCAGGGATACCTTCTGTCAGCTCAATTATCCACCAGGAATGGGATCTCCTGACTGATGCTGTTGGTACAGAGCACAAAAAACAATACTTCTGTAAATACTAGAAACTGTTGAAGTTGGGCTTGATGTAATGAATAAGACCTTGATTACACTTTTTGATGCCTAATATTGGGTGAAATAAAAAAGCGACCCTCTGTCAGTTATTGGAGCAATACTGAGGAGCAAGTAGGCTACAAATTTCCATGAACAGCGTATAAACCTGCCTGATACCTGTACCTCACCACCACATTTGTTTGAAGTTGACTAAAAATTTGAAAATATATTAAGGAGACGCAAAGCAGTGAGGAGGCTGCTGTCAGAGCTGGATTACTTCTTTAGGAAACCAGATTAAAGGGCATTAATTAAATTGGAGAAAGTGAAATCATGCAACAGCCACCAGCCTTCTGTTCCAAAACAAACTGTGCTCGCTCAAGAATAGTCTCAGATTCAGTGCCTTTTTAAGTTGTAAATATTATGCACTCACAGAAACCTGTTTCAAGCAACCCAGAAATACAGCTCCGGGTATATAGTATTACACCTGCAAAAATTACATATGCTGGTTACATGGATTTCACGGGAATCTGGGATAAGGGCAAGCAAACAGCCCTGTTTTGTGAGGAAGAAAGGTTACCCTTCGGTGACCGAGTTTGCCGTACAAGACTTTACACGGAGACCTGGGGTGGGAGCCACGCAGCAGTGAAGGACAGGAGGGAGCAGCAGCCACGGCTTTGTTTTGGGACATAGGTGCCTGCAGTGGTGGCACTGGGTGGCACTCTGGGAAAGATGGGACCTCCAGCCGTCATTTGGCTCCCATCACCAAGCCAGAGTCAGGGTCTCCGGGGGTGCATGCACCAGTGGTTTATCGCTCACTTGACTACAGACGGGTGCTATGGGCATCCTGGACATGGCGTTCTGCCTCTTCTTCCTCTCTTGCCTACTATCTTCCCTTTTAGGCTGTGAATTCCTTGGATCGGGAATATTTCATCAGAACAGGGTTCTGCACCTGGCATTGCAGAGCCTTGATGGCTGTAGAAATGCAAGTAGTAACAATAATCATAGCAATAATAATAGTGACAATAATAATAGTGATAAGAGTAATAATAATACAAATTGCAACAAAGCTGACATTCTCACTGCTGGACTCGTGCCAATGGATGCTGATTTAACAGCAACAACAACAAAATCATCCTGAAACGAAGTCAGCAAGGTGAGAAAGCAGAATCTTTGCCCATCCAACATGTGTCAGATTGTTAGCCAGGTCACAAGAGACTACAACAGTAATTTATTGAATAGGGTATAAATTAGATATAGCAAATTAGTATTGCACAAATATTTGTAAAGCCCATGCTTTGGAATGCTTGAGGTAATTAACTAAATATTGGAGTAAATTCACACACCCCACACCCCTACCCCCCCCTGTCTTTTTTAGTTTGGAAGGAAAATGAGAGGAATAAATTATGCACTTGCTGTGGGCCCCTATTGCTGCCTGTGTGTTTGCTAATAACTTTTCTTTTCCTTCTGAAGATGTATTATTTATGTATGTTAAAGAACAGCACACAGCACAAAAGAACTTGGCCCTCAGCCTGCTCTCTTAAAGCAGGAAAAAACAAGGTCACGCTGCAGATTATCGGTTTCATAGCGAATGGCTTTATATGCTGATTCTGTGGGCTGGTAATGCAGGTTGAAACATCTTCCCGTTCCTCACACACACAATAAGGTGGAGTGTGATTATTTTATGTTGCATTTTGTTTTGAGATTTCGTAATGTGGGAAAAAACGTACTATGTTCCCTATTTTCTCCCAGCGGCTGCTACCAGAGACTCATGCAAAGTTCATGGTTAAATTAATAATGGAAACATTTTCTTGGTGTTTGCTTCTTCTGTTTTTATTTCATTGGGTTGGGTTTTGTTTCTTTTAATTGAAGCAGAATTTTTCTGTTTCAAACCTAGTTGCAATTTTACAGCAACGATAAATAAAAAGCAAGTTACTCTGGCTCTATTCCACAGCGTTTCTAATTTTGCTCACAGGGTACATCTCACCTGAAAGCAGTCCCTTGAGCAGCACACCACATACTAAACTGGTAACGCTGCCAATGGACTCAGGCTTCTGTGGCTTCACGGACCCCTGCCGTGGTGGAGACACACAGATGACCTGAAACTTCTGGTTCAAAGGCAGGAGGTGCTGCTAAGCGTGAATGTCTGTGCTTACCTTGTCTGCCAGGAGGGAAGCACATCTTGCCACTACCAAAGCAATACTCACCAGAGAAAAGGTTTTCTCCTTTGGATTTCCCTGGAGGAAGGACTGCTTTGCAGAGCCCGTTCCACCATTGCTGGATGACCACCTCCACCCCAAAGAGCGGGTGGTTGGGTGTAGAACATGGTGGTGGAGGGGGCTCCCCTGGCCCACCCTTGGAAAATGACATGGATAAATCCACCCAGCACAAAGGGAGCAAAACACACAGGTGTGGGTAAACGCACTAAACTGGAGCATGTTGGGGCCCAAGCTGACCGTGTTACGGAGGAAGACGACCGCCGCCTGGATTAAACAGTAAACTGGTGGTCACAAAAAGACTTCGGGAATTAAGAAGCTTGAGAAGAGCTAGCAAAAAAGCAGCATGAACATTTGTAACAGTGGGAAAAGACCTTGGGGTGGTAGAAGCTGGTTGATGCTACCAGAAGCAGCCCAGATGCCACCACGACCTCTCCAAGGCTACACAGAGCAGCCTTCCTGTTGGACACTGCATTTGGGGGGAGCATTTGTACACACACGTCCTCTGTGGTTTTGTGTTTGCTTGTGTAATTACAACTTTCTGGAATTAAAGACAAATATTCAGAAATTTCTATGCGTTTATCACTATTTTGTGGGTGTCTAGCATCGTGGCTTACCTGTTGTATCACCCGTATTGATCCTGATTGTGCAGTTCACTGATTGCTAGTTAATTAAGTGTTGTTAATAAATCGATAAACCACTTCAGCCCTGTATTGCTTTAAACTATGTGAGCCAAGCAGTTTTTTCCCTGCAGCAGAGGGGTAGTGGCGGTAATTCCCCTGCAGGGGATCCATCATTTCTAGTGAGTGCAGAAAGGGATGGGAGGGGGGAACCTGGGCTGCGCGCATGGTCATTTGTATGTGTTGGTCTAAAAACCACCAATTCAACTGAAGACTACAGCTGTGACAGACAGGTGGAGCTGGGAACTCCCAATCCGCTCATTTTTGCCACTGTATGAGCAAAACCAGCAAGAGAGATGAAGCTTCCTACAAATGACACCTTGGATGGGACCTCCTAGTATGAGGAGCGTTGTGTAATGGCAATATTACAGAGTTACATATTTAAATAAAAAACAAATTCAAAATGCTAAACCTTATGTGCTCTTTCCATTCACTTTGCTGTTGTAACTTATTTACATTTAAACGCGTATTTCAGCAAAACAGTTATACAAACAACATGTTCACTTCTGTCCTACTGCTTCTGTCTTTCTGATGTGACCAGGAGACGTTGCCTGTACTGTATGCACTCATCGCAGCTCGAGCAGAACGGCATCGATGCAGCACACGCCGTGAGCACAGGTGGGTCCCTGTGGACCCCAGCAGCATGAACCCAAACGTTACCCTTTCCTGTAAGGTTTGTCACACCCTCCCTTCATCCCCCCCCATTCCCTCTTGTCACCCAGGACAGGCGGCAGAGTGATACCGGGAGCAAAGGGCTCAGCAGCGCATGGAAACATCCCTCGTCCCATCCCTCTCCCAAGGCTGCAGGGCACCCCAGGACAGACCCTGTGCTACGTTATGAAATGGAGACTTCCCCAGCAATTAATGCTAGAAGAGCCCTATAGGACCCAGAGGACAGTGCTAACTCAGAGCTCTCCCTGACCCACCTCAATTAGCTAACGCACCCCAGCGTGGACTCCAAGTCCTACATTTACAAGCTTAGGCCCTTGCCCACCCTCTAACCCCCATGGCTCAGCTCTTCAAGGAGAGCGAGCTGGGACCTGCTAGGCTGGTGGGATATGGAAAAGCTGCTATATACAAACCTTCGTTGCTCTGATATTTTTTTTATTTTTTTTTTTTTCTTAGAATCATAGAATTGTTATGGTTGGAAGAGACCTTTAAGATCATCAAGTCCAACCATCAACCTCACACTGCCAAGCACCACACCTACACATCTTTTAAATACCTCCAGGGATGGTGACCCCACCGCACCCCTGAGCAGCCTATTCCAGTGTTTGAGAACCCTTTCCATGAAGAAATTTTTCCTAATATCCAATCTAAACCTCCCCTGGTGCAACTTGAGGCTGTTTCCCCTTGTTTTATTGAGAAGAGACCAACTCCCCCCTCTCTACAACCTCCTTTCAGGTAGCTGTAGAGAGCGAGAAGGTCTCCTCTCAGCCTCCTTTTCTCCAGGCTGAACAACCCCAGTTCCCTCAGCTGCTCCTCATAGGACTTGTGCTCTCTCTTCTTTTGGAGGGTGGGGTGTTGGAGATGGGGCTGGGGAAGGGGATTGGGGTGTACCTGCAGGGTCTGTCCCTGCTCCCCCCCGTCCCACAGCATGAGGTGCACGGCTGGCAACCGTTGCAAGGAACCAGTGGTACCTGCGTGTGGGTGGAGGGTGTCCCTGGGGTTGGCAAAGCTTGGAAAGAGCCTGGGAAATTCTCTTCACAGTTTTTCTCCAGGTGTCTCCCACAGCCTCTGCTTAGGTCAAAGGAGCAGCCAAGCTGGGGTGGGAGCAGGGAAGCAGCCTGCAAACAGACTGAAAGTTTCTTCTCGGAGGGAATGGGAAGAGGAAGAG
>VYXH01005788.1:360628-382861 GCA_013397275.1 Burhinus bistriatus | reverse complement strand
AAAAAGAAAAAAAAAAAAAAAAAAAAAAAAAATCCCAAAACAAATAGGAAGGAGAAGTTACCATAGTAACTCGCACCAGTTTTGCCAGAGAAAGTGAGGAAAGAATCAAAGATAAGAAAGAAGTAATCAAATCAGCTTAAGGAATGTAAAAAAAAAAAAAAAAGCTGTTTATGAATTATATATAAGCCTGCTAAGAACTCTTAAAAATCAATTCAAAGGAAAATAGATACATTGAATGAATTTAAATAACAGGAAAAGATACTATTTGCATTCTAACACTTCACTATAAATTATGGATACTTTTGTCTGGCATTACTGCTTTGTTTGGGAAACAACTCGGTGAGGCAAGTGAATTAATAAAAATCCAAATATTTAAATGTAACTCAGACACTGTGATGGAGCTGTCTCGCTGCTTACAGTGACACAGGATGAACAACCACCGGTTTGGGAGAGTAGGCAGAGAGCCACTTCGGTTTTCACTGGGGTCCTTGCGAGTACCCTACAAAGATGTGGAGAGGCCGAGTTATCCTGAAAACTAGCTTACCCTAGAAGGAAAATATTTTCCTGCACAACGCATAGTCATCCCAAGAAATTCATTGTCAGAAGAGACTCAGTGGAAAAAAAGGACTAAATATGTTTAGGAAGAATAGGAATTCAAGTTACAAGAATGAAAATACAAATTTTGCAAAGATTACGAAATCCTCATCCCTGGTACATAAAGCAGACTGAAATCCATGGTGATCGGAGGAAACACCACCGAAGGTTCTTGCATACCCGGCGCATCCTGCCTCGCGCTCTCCCAGGCCAGCAGGTGCTGCCAGCGCCGGGGCGAGCCCCCAGGACAGCAGGGACTGGGGATGGCTCACGCCTGCAGTGCCCGTGTTCACGTGGTGCTGGGTTTTCCCAGACACATGGAGATGTTTTCTGCTTGCCTTCCCCTCAGGACCGAGTCCTGGTGGAGGGCAGCTAGCCGGTCGCGCCCGTGAATTTTTCTCGACTTCCAAACCACGTCCCTGAGGTTTCATTTGCACCTTCCACTCCCTGCTCAAACCCAAACATGTACCCAGACAGCCAAAAGACACGTTGCTGCTCCTTCACAACACGCTAACTAATGCCGTTAATCATAGGCCCACGCAATCGTATTGGCATGCTGCTTGCAGTACTTCGTGGCTCCCTGCTCTGAAGAAGTCCTTGACGCAAGACCTCTGTTTGCGTTCTCCTCCACCAAAGTACATTAAAGTCTCTCTGTGTAACAAGCGCCCCACTCAGATACATAAATTCTGAGCTCCTAAAAGCAACTTCCCAGAGAAGATGGTTTATTTATTAATGCACACGTTTATATAAAGTGCCAGCTGCACTGTTTCAAATAAATACAACAGCCAAACTGTGCCAGCCAGGAGAAGGGGTCAGACCCCGGCGCGCTGTCAAACACATTGCAAAGGCTTCAACACCCACTTGTAGAGATGAGCTGGCCTTTGAAGAGGAGCTCCTCGTCACTTGGTGGAGGCAGGCTCAGAAAGCAGATATCCTTTCTTCATGATTTTGCCCACTGGCACAGAGACCCCACTTCCCTCCAGCTCCCTGGGCTTGGGTGCAAGACAGCACCCACAACAGCAGGTTAGACAAAGCTTTTCCAATGTATCCTCTTTAATCTGATCGGAAGCAGTGAAGGGAACAAGGATTAAGTTCCTAATGGCCATATTTGCTCAAAAACTCAGGCATGGAGAGATGTAGGCAGACCTACAGCATGTGCATGAACTGGAGAGTTGCTTCACTAAGGGTATACGAGGATTTGGGTCTTACTGGGCACAAGGGCTTGATCCAGTTGGGTCAACAAGTCTCAGTAAACCACAGTGAGGGGAGGTTCTTTCCTGACCATTGCAGATCCCACCTGTGCATCCTCCTGCGTCTTGAGATATGACTTACCTTTGAAATACCACTTTGGGAACCCAAAACTGACATCAATGGATGTCAGACGCCAGAGTGCTCTGTAAAAATCTATTGCTGCATGCCACAGTCTCTTTCATAAAATGAGACTTTTGTAACAGAGCATTGAGTTGTTTTACATTACATTGCAATATGTTGCAACTGTGTAATGAATATATGCATAACATACCATATTGATATCAACTATGTCATTAATATTTTATATTGCACTCTGCGTGACGTCTACTAGAAAAATACGGTAGAACATAGCAGTGGTCACATAAGGGTGGAAATTTTTATAAATATCAAGAGCATCTAGATGTAGAATACAAAATATGAATAGAAATAAACAGTTTGTAACAATCTATATTTGATGTTCCTTAAATATGTAAAATTGGTTACAGGCCTGTATTTGGCATTTCCTAAAACATCAGACTATGAAAAATGAACAATCATGTGCCCATTGCGCCCCACTGCTGCCACACTGCTCTTCTAGGAGCTGACCAAATGGGGTGGGGTTTTTTTTTTTTGAATGAATGCATGAAACACCTTTCCCCTCCATAAAACTGCTTGAGATATTCCTAAAAACTAACAATCATTTTCTTTTAGTTCCTTCAATGAAGGAAAACCTCCAGAAAAAGAAAAAAGGCAAATGGAATGTTCCAACTTCAGCATAAGTTTTTCCCATTTAAGAAAAAAAAACAGAAAACCAAAACCACATGGGTTTTTAAAATTACCAAAAAAAAAAAAAATAAAATCAATGAAACAAGTATACTGTGCTCTATGAAATCATGCTTAAACTGAGTAATCTTTTAAAAAGTATTTCTTTTCCATCAAAAAATCAGGTCAGTCGCAGGGTAGACACTCCTTTGATAAACATCAGAATATAATTGATCTCTCTTTTACAGGGTCTTTTTTCCCTGCATATTGGACAGAAGATGAGCAATGCTACCTCGACTGAAGAGGTGGAAAACTGCGATGGCACCCGTGAGTCTCCTGAACCCATTTTTGGCGACTCTTAACAGACTTTTGAAAAAGAAGGGCTGCAGCGTGCAAGACCCAGCCCAGACACCTCAACCTGGAGGAAGGAGTTGGAGGTTAAGAAAAAGAGAAAGGAAAAAAAAAAAAGCCAAAGACGGTATTTTACTATTTTGGCAATGTGACCCAGATTGCTGAAGTCGACGCATCACCCTGCTGTGAATAGCAGAGGAGGAGTGATATTTTTCTGTTAGTTCAGAACCTTTTTACTTTCCATTGGCTTCTCAATGCGCCACTAAATCTGTCACTTTGTAAATTGCAAAAATATGTTAAAAGCTGTTCTGACTATGGCTACGTGAGTAAAGCCAGCGCCAGCAAAGGCGACCAGGAAATAATGCTGACATATGCTTTGCAGCATGCATTGCATAAAACGCAGTGACGTGTTTCGTGGGACGCAAACCCGCCCAAGCTGGACCTGCAGACCCCCTGCCCAGCAGCACCTACACCGCTGCCAACACCAAACTTGGAGCACATCACAGAATCCCCACCGTTTCCACGAAACTGGTTTTGCTACTAAACTAGTTTCAGAAGCAGCAGAAGCCGAAAATCAATAGCTGGTGCTCTTTTAATTGAAAGTTTTCTGCTGTTGCCAGTCCATTACAAGGACATTTTAAACAAATGCAGTGGGACATTATGATATTGGAAGTTCTTTCAATTCTGCTAGTCTCCATTTCAATTATAACTCTGAATATGTTTTTAAGGGATGAAGAGTTGACATTTGCCACCCTCACACTGCCTGTGAGACAAAACTTGATCCCCAAATTCTGATCTATGGATTGTGATCATGAAAACATTTCTGTCTCTTGGGGTCACATGTAGAAATAGCAGGGAGAAGGTATCAGTTTAGGTCAATAATGGGAAGCAAAATTAAATTTTTTTCTTGCTAAAATGAAAATCTGAAAAATTCTCTTCTGTTTGTATTGCAAAAATGGACATGAGAGCACTTTTTCAGGCATATTTAATGCAAGTAAGTGAAAGCAAGGGCTGGCGCATTGCTGCTCTGCGCTGAGGTACGATGCAACATACATGGCTTGTAGGACATCCCTACCTGGCCACACCAGGACTCAGCACCCCCACTTTCCACGGAAACGCCGCTGGAAATGCTCATAACCATTGCCAGTCTCAGAAAGAATGTGTTATTGGTGTCTCCCATCAACGCTCTTCTGCTGTGCTACAGCACAGGTATCCCCTAGCCCCAACAGAGAAACAGCATCGCAACCTCCGATTAGTTTTCAGATCAATTTTCTTGGATTAGACAGTGATATTCTTAAGGATGTAAAAGGAAAAAAAGCAAAGCAAAGCAGCATCTCCATCACTTGCATGAAGTGCAAGATTTCAAGCAAACTGTAGAATCCATATTGTTTACTTGCCTACTAAGGATTCAAGCCCATTGAAGAATGTTCAGCTAATTAAATTGCTTAATTGGCTAAGTTCTGGCATGGAAATAAGGAAAATAATTTACTATTCCCAAGATGGATTATCTAACCAAGCAGCTCTGTCCTGGTTTGAGTGACACAGGACTAATTTGTTTTCTAATGCTTGGGAAAACTGTACTTTTAGAAGACTCTAGTGGCTGAATTGGTGAAAATATTTACTTTATAGCCAGCCATGGTGGGTGGGTTTCAAGGTCTCAGTGTTTTCAAGCTCGCCAGGCGCAGGGATGAGGAGGAGCGAGACCCGGGCACTTGACCCAAGCTGGCCAACAGGGTTATTTCAGACCATCAACGGCACAGGCAATAGAAATTAGAAAGTTTGCTGAGGAGTTCTCTCCCTCTCTTGATGGTGGCAATCCTGAGAACTTCTTGTCCTGGTGCCGGTCCCCTGAGCCCTTCCCTTCCTGCGGAAGCCGTAGCGCTCGCAGTGTCCCACATTGGCTGTCCCCTGCTGGGAGTGCACGGCTTCCTACGGATAGAATGGGCTGAGTATAACCCTTGGGTATCTTATATTGGTATCGGGATCAATATTGGTTATTTAGTGTTATTACTGTTAATTATCTAGTCTTATTCTATTAAATCTGTTTATATTTCAGGCCCTGGGTTTCCTTGTTTTCCTCCAGATTCCCCTTCCTGGGTGGGGAGGGGTCATCTGGTGACAGAGTAATTGTCTAAACGACAATAAGTTGTTGTGGGTTTCTCAAACCATAACAAGCTCCTAGAGCACTGAGAAGAAAGGCTTCGAGAGGCGTAAATTACCTCATCAATGTCAGGGTACTCCCTATGAAGACCCATTATGTCAATTTAAGTGTCCACTTCTCAGACTATTTACTGGATCCAAATAGATGCGGGGGAAGAAGAGTCACCTCTGGGTGGGAGCAGGAATGTGCCGCTCTCTCGGTGGAGATTTAAGCTGTCACCTCTACCAGTCTGTGTGGTCATTGTACAGATTGGCCAAATATTTCTATGGTATCAAGTCTATGCCATCTATTCAGGTAATTTTTAAAGAACAAAAATATCAGCCACTCCAAGATCATCGTCTTTACCTGTACACATGCAGACTCATTTAAACACTTTAATTTCAGGCCCATTTCTATCAACCTATCAAGTCAAAAAGAGGGTGCAAAATGCATAAAGAAAGTAACAAAGACAAAATAAGCTATGAACAGCCTTTTGTATGAGCAATAATTAAACAGCCTAAACTCAGCCTGGAAGGAAGAACATCACAGAAGTCTATAAAGTCATGAACAGCCTGAAGAAACTGCTCCAGGAATAATTGTTCCTGTCACTTCCAATAAAAGAGCAAAATGGCATCAGACGGGAGACAGAGTCACAGCGGCACAAGGAGGTCTCCTTCACGCATCGCGTAGATAATCTGTGAAATCCCTCTCTGCAGGTTCCTGTGGATGTTAACATGGGCTCAAAGAGCAATTGGATAAATCCATGAAAAAAGGAAAGTACTGAGAGCTATAGTGTAGAGATATCTGACCTGCAGTCTCTTAGCTGCAGCTCTCCAGAGAATACTCTAAAGCAATAGGACCACATGGGTGTTTTCATTTCTTTCCTCGTTATTTCCTATTACTGAGGACCGCGTGTTAGGCTTGGTATTTCTTTATTGTCTTGTAAAGCAGTTAGTGTGTTTTTAGGTTTGGGGATCCGCTGCTGAGGAATCCTTTTCTTTCCACAACATCTGTTCGGTGATGGAAAGTTTTATCTCCCCTTTGCTAATGATTTTGTGTGTTCTGCTGTCAAAACAGAGCTGTTGCCTCTGAAGGTCTCTGTGTCCCACTGCGATTCCCACAGGACACAGCAGCTGTTTTAAGGCTGCCTGCCAAGAGAGAGAGACCGGAGGGACAACACTTCAAGCAGGTCAAAGCATCACTATTGCTTCTGCATAGCGATGTCAGGGCTGTGTTCAAAGCGTTATGGGCCACAACACCACAACTACACCAGCAGAAGCCACCGTGGACCTTAGTTCTTTCAAGACCTTCTGTCTTCTGTCTGGGATGAGAGCAAAGGTGCATTCCCCAAAGTGCTCCTGTACCATCTCCTCTGAAGGCACGTTGGCAACATGAGAAGATGATAATTTTTGACTGGTTGTGGCAAACCCACAGGAGAGTTTTATTTTCCGTGTGCTACTCCTTACACTTCTCACAGAAAATTTTTAGTTACCTTGACCCCCAGATTAACTCCAAAAGACATTGCCAAGTGGGAGGGGCAAAGCAGCAGCAGAAGTAATAAATAAATAAAAATCTATTTAATTTGTAGTTAATATATAGTTATTCACTTGAAGGTAATTCTTGCCTTTTGTTCCAGATCTTCAAAAAAAACAGAGGAGAAATGGGATGTGTATTCTGTTATTGTTGTATTTCTAAAAATTTTTATCTGCATTACTTTAAGCTCACTGTAACTTCTAAATTTTTTGAGGTGATCATAGATACAGCCACATCCCTCAAAGGCATGCTGGTATTAATGTTGTACTAATTTTAATGGATGCACTATTTTTCAGAGTGCAAGGCACTAATTCATATTACAGTGACATAACCGCAGCTGTCCCATACGTGGTGTTAGCAACACATGGAGTCATATTCAAGGGTGAAATATTCCAGTGTCAAAAAAAATTCTCTTTACATAGTTTGTGTGGCAGGCTAGACACTTCTTTCCACTGGTGAAAACCATCAGTCAGTATCAATAAAATTAGCCCAAATGATCATACAATGGGGGGCTGTGGATAGCTAGTCATGGATAGCTAGAAGACCTCTACCCACCACACGGTATTTAAATGAACTTCAACAATTCCATGAGTGAGTTAATTTCCACAGGTTTCAGAATATTTTTAGGTTTTGCAGTCGCTTCAACACATTCCTTTTTTTCCCCTGCTTTTTAGCTGCAGATTATTAAATATATTACCATGGAAGCAATTTATACCTGCCTACTACAATATAAAGGAAAACAAAATAGCATACAGCAGGAGACAAGATGCAGGTCTGATTCTGCTCTCGCACTGACCAGTGGCATGGAGATGTAGTTTTTAACTGCTCAGTTATACTAGCACAATCAAAAGCAGAGCTAAGCCTGAAGGTTTTTAAGTTTTTTTTCTTTTTTTTTTTTCTTTGTTTGGGTCTTTTTCATTTGTTTCTTTTTTGTTGTTGTTTTGGGGTTTTTTTCTTAATAGGGAAGCATTTTGTTTAAAGACTTACTGAAAAGGAAAACATTTGATCTTAAGCAAAAGCAGTTCATGGATAGAGTGAACTGATATCACACGAACGAAGTTCTACTTTTCTCCAGGCAGCCTGGACACTAAAGTTACTGTCCCAGGGACATGGCAAATAACCCAGGCAGGCAGTTATTTCTGCATAGGAAAGCTCCATGTTGAGCAAGGGATGGATATTCAAGATGACAGTCACCTTAAAGCACATCGCCAGGGGATTTCATTTACTCCTCACTAATTTCACATTAATTTCATACATTTCACTTAATAGAGCCACTGCATTTCAAAAATAACACTTGGGGGAAAGACTCAGAGAGTAGTGAAACACTTATTTTCTTTGCGTGCCACATGAAAGCTTACTACACTTCTAGGCAACCCCCAAAGACTAAGAGTGTAACCCTGCATCCCCCTTTGAAAATGAAGACAATAAAGTGCAATTTTTGCAGGTTTTGACCTGACCATGTCCAGCCCTGTTATGAATAGGGAATGAATCCAAGTCCAATGTATACACATGTACTATTTGACGAAATAGAGGCAATTCATTAGTCGGGACAGGAACTGGGCTGGTATGAAGTAGTAAGCGGTCCCTAGGAAACTTTCCCGAATATTTAAGTACTCTAGTGCATGAATCCAACTTGCCACGAAAACTGTCAGTGATAAAATTATTTCAATCCAAAGCAATTTAAAGTAGTTATAAATGACATACCCGTCTTTCTGATTCAACCCATACTGAAAAGTAGTTGGGAAAACAGTTCATACCGGTATGTACTTGGAAACAAAGTTTTTCAGAGATTAAACAGAAGAATCTCTGTTTTTCCATAGTCATTTTATTGACTAATGCTTAGCAGCTCTGTTGAAAGAGACAGCAATGTCAGCTTGCACTGACATAATTGCAGCGTGAAAGATCTGAATATTCCAATTCATTAAATAAATGATGAAAGGAAGTAGGGGGGGAAAAGGAGGATAAAGGGCTTCAAGAATGAATAGAAAAAATATACCCAAAACCAGATTATGACATCAAAATTAGAGTCAGTGAACTTGATAAATCACAATTAAAGGCACCCAAAGAGCTCTGATAAATAACCCCTTGACATTACTGCAAGAACAGAGAACCAGCCTCACGGAAGCACAGACTGGTCTCCAGAAGGACCCTGTACAGGGTACCCAGTACAGGTCTATTTTATGCTTCACAGCAGCTATCACAAACTCAATTAGGGTTCAGTAAATTATTTATGTACTTGCACCAGTAAATCATTACTCAAGAATTAAGCTGCATGTATTGAACAATAGATAAAGGGTGAGAATTTTCTAGCAGTTTTTGGATTTCCAGGGTCTGCTGCAGACTGCAGAACTCGGCAGAGCGTGAGCACAGCTGGGGGTTTGAACTGGAGACCCCCTCGGACCAGTCCAGCCCAATCCTCGGGCTGGCTTCGGCTCACTTTGCTTTAGTCCAGTTTCTCTCTAGAGGCAACGGGAGCGACACGCACCTCCGGGCGGTTCATCCATCATTGCCATAGTTATCCAAAATAGAAAATTAAATGTTCTTTTTGGCAATGCCTCTCATACTTCCCAATGACATCGTAAACCTACGTAAGTAGATTATTTTATTTTTTAAGCTAAATTTATGCAGAATTAATCCTTTCCTTAGTTTATATCAGCTACATCAACAGCGAACCCTATTGCTTCTAGAACTATATGCAGTGGAGGAACCAGTTTAGGCTGTACCAGATTTTTTTTTCACTGACAATTTATTTTTTTTCCTGCCATAAACAATGTTTCACACAATGGTTGAGGTTGGAAGGGACTTTTGGAGGTCATCCAGTCCAACTCTCTGCTCCAGTACAGTTAGTTATAGAAGGTTGCCCAGAGACATGTCTAGACAGCTTTTGAGTATCTCCAAGGATGGAGACTCCACAACCTCTCAGGCTAACCTGTACCAGTGCTTGGTCACCCTCACGGTAAAACCAGTTTGAGTGGAATTTCCTGTGTTTCAGTTTGTACCCTTTGACTCTCATCCTGTCCCTGGGCACCACAAGGAGAGCTTGGCTCCGTCTTCTTTGTACCCCCCTTCAGGTATTTATCCACACTGGTAAATCCCCCTGAGCCTGACCAGTCCCAGCTCTCAGCCTCTCCTCAGCTGAGAGATGCTCCAGTCTCTTCATCATCTTCATCACCCTTTGCGGGACTTTATCCGGTATGTCCCCATCTTTCTTGTCCTGGGGAGCCCAGACCTGGACCCAGCACCCCAGGTGTGGTCTCAAAGCAGTGATTTGTCATCAAGTTCACAGTTAAGTTACTATCATACCATCAGCAATGCTGATGACCACACACCAGGCGGCTGCTGTCTGCTCGTGGCGTGGGAATAAAAGCATACAGATAAAATAAAGCTGTACTACTAAAAAAATTCAAAAAGAAAGGAGTAAGCCATTTTGCTCATATGGCCAGTTAGAATACTAGGTAGCAGGAAAAAAGAAAACTAATTAATTGATTGTCTGAAACCAGAAGATAAATAGTTTTAAATAAAACCAGCGGATGTGTACAAAATCACTCCGTGAAGATGAGAGGAAAAAAAAAAACAAGAAAAGAGCTGACCACTGGAGAGAAAGCTGAAGCAGACCGACCACATTCAAGACAATAAACTTTTTTGAAACTTGGTTGGGTCGGATGGTATTGCTGATCGCATTGCTTGTGCCACACTGCTGTCACATTGTCTGCTGGCTCTTTTTAAAACAATGAAAAACTTCTTAGTGAACTAACTCCCTGATTGCAGGGCAACCTGTATTTACACAGTATCCTGCTTATTATATTACGTTGGTAGAAATTCTTGACTTAGCATCCAGAGCCAGTTTTTTAGATTCTGCATATATAAGTAGGACAAACAGACAAAAGACCTAACTGACAATGATAAAAGACAAAAATGAATAACAGGGTGGAAAAGCTATGTAAAGAAAAATCTATGGCATTTATACGTGTATTGGAATATGCACGTGTATCCTTCTTATTAACAGGGAACGTGGGCAAGTCATGCAAAGAACCGTATTTTTGCCTGCAGCTCATTCCCCTTCTGTTATTGCAGTTTTAGCTTCTTTTGGGCAACAAGAAAGGTTGAGCCTTGAGCAGAAGTTCAAAGGAAGGTGAAGAAATAGATACTATTTTCTACCTCTTCCACACAGAACATCACACCAACTGATCTTATTTTTAATGTAATCTGTGCTTTAATTATACACCTGGGTTTTTCAAAGAAATACAGATCACTATTTTTAAATGTATTTTAAACACTGAAGTACGCTGGTGCTGGGCAGACTATTCCCATTGGCTATTTTGATAGCACAAAAAATAACTTTGCAAAGGTGTTAGTTAAATTTTAAAAACTAAATCAAGTTAGCTAAATTCATAAATACAATATAGTCAGAAAGAGATAAAATGTAAGTTATCACCATTCAGAGCTTGGAGAATACTAGGTTACCACTTTTAAGATAAATTCTTTTTTAGGTCAACTTCACCTCGGAAAGAAAAATCAGAAATCTGGTATTCTTAAGCAGTCAGCCAGGAACTGTAGGACTACATAAATTGCCAAGAGGCACGTACCTGTGTTATTAAAAATTCAGCTATCAAGTATAAGTAAAACAAATGTTGCCAGCATGTACTGAACACTCATGCACAGGCTTGCAAGGGATTTCCATGAACATTTTGCCGTCAAACTGCAGCGGACAATCCAAAGCGTCTGTAACACGTTTAATTCACTTACAGGACTTTGCAAGGGAACAGGGATCTTTCCATCTTAGGGCAATTTTGAGAGCAACAACCTTGTCATTCAGACTGTTTGATGAAAGGGACACTCAATGTTTTCAGCATCATGAGTTACCCTGATAAGTTTGTTTGGGCTGCAGATGGAGCCCGCAAACACAACAGATTTAACAGAAAAATCCAAAATATGCTTGTCCGACATCTTACTGCAGAAATACCCACAAAACCAGTTCCAAATTATTTCTCAAGTGAGCTCCCAAGTGTTCTTTTCCTCCGTCCCAATAACACAGGGTAGGACTTTACCCCACTGCCCACTCTCTCCCCTAACCCCTGCCCCTTACAGCCCCACGGCCACCGTGGGCACCGATGGGACGCAGGAACGTGCTGCTCCTGGTTGGCACTTGGTGGCCGAGCGTTTGCGTTGCAGATCTCTGATCTCCCACTGCTCTCCTGCTAGCCCGCAGACAGCAAGGCTGTTTTAGAAATTTCTATCACGGATTTTAATGGCTTATTCAATGCAAAAGTCGTGTTTCAAATTGGTACAAATCTTTGGAAAACATTCCTCTGTTAAACAAGGTATTTAAGTTTCAAACTTGCATCTTATCTAGGCATTTTTACAAGGGCATGTAGTGATAGGACGAGGGGTAATGGCTTCAAACTGGAAGAGGGGTCTTTAAGGTCCCTTCCAACCCAAACCATTCCATGATTCTATGATTTTTAGCTTTCTAGAATACTTTCCTTCTCTTTTTGTATATGTATTACCTCAGAAAGAAAAAAAAAAAAAAAGGAATATTTGGTACTTTTAAACTGATTTGACCTAGTCTGTACATAGCTTACCCCTAATGCATTTTCTTTCCTACATCTCCTGCAGATTATAACAGTATATGAAACCAGACAAGACACCGATCTGCTTTCCAGCATGCAGAAATGCACAGTTCTCATCTGGAAGAGTATCAGTTTTAGATTTGGCTCACAAACATATAGTTTCTCACTTGAGGTGTAATAGGCGTATGGGGGTTTGATGAAGTTAGGATGTTTTAATAATATAAGAAGCTGATATTAGCTGTCCATCAGTTTAATTCAGAATTTCATCTTCTGACCCATTCTCAATTGCTTTTGTAGGAAATACAGCTTTGCTCTTCAGCAATATTTTTGCTTCTTTTTAGCCAGGGCATACAGGAAAAGGAATCTATCTATAGGTAAATTATCGGGTGCCTCATCTGACAGGTCAACAATAGTTTTCTTTAGAGATTTCTAAATATGTCCATAGTCCAGTGGAGGCAGAATTTTCCTCACCTAGCTTTAAGTAAGCCAGTCTGGGTACCTCAAAAAAGTCAAGGTGCAACAGTACAACCTGGGCTGCAGCCAAGATACTTGACCCCTGCTTAAAGGCATACCATAGCGTCTACCCACAGAGCAGAGGTAGAGGACAAGGGGGAAAACCACCAGTTTTAAGTGGTCAATGGTTTCTTAAACACACAACTATAAATAATTTAGATTCTTCTCATTTATAACACAGACATTCAGAACTATGTTGGCTTCGTTTGCGAGTAGACAGAGCGAATAAAGCACCTGTCTGGCTGGAAGCAGGCAGACGTAGCTGTAGCCATACCCTTCCCATGTCCATCCGTATTTCACAGCTGCTAAATCAGCAGCCTACTTGGAGATTTTGGCCCTACTCTCACGTACATAGATTTTGTGGTCGTGTGACTCTTTGCATTCCAGTGGTAAAATAATTTCACTGTACCAAACTCACCTTAAAATGACAAACTTAAAGATTGCCCAGAAATAATCTTGAAATGGAAGTGACCCAAGACATACTAAGATTCACACATATGGTAAATGAGAACATACAATAGAAGTAAGCTTTTTAAAACAGCAGAGATAAAGCATAGCAAGATATTCCCACCTGAATCTGACAAAATCAGAACTGAAATAAATCACAGCATTTCAGTAGTGAGAGTCATTAACTGTAAAGATCAACTGCCAGGGAAAACGCTTGTTTTTAATCTCTTAAAATCTTCAAGCCTAAATGCCTGTCTGGAAGGCATGTCTCAACCAGAATTTATAAGGCAGAATTCAAAGGCGATGAAGGAATACAAGACCTTTGACATACAAGCTGCTAAACTAGAGTGCTGTGACGTTCTGCTTCAAGTTAAAATATTTCTATTAGAACTTACCCCACTTTGCATTAAAGCATCGCACGAGAAGGAATCGCTCTTCAGGAAGCTCAGCCCTAGTGAATCAGAAAGCACACACACGCAAGGAAAGCTGTCTTTGTTTTCCACCTAAGTTAATGCTAAGTGATTCCAGACAAAATATGTAACAGCTGGAAGTGGTCAGCAGTCAGCTGAAGGAAATCACAGGGGTGACTCCTGAAATCCTCGGGACACGTGGTGCATTTTAAGGAGGGTTTCCCTTTTGGTTCATCACTAGTTTTCTATGACTCTCAGGAAAAGGAAAAAAAACAGGGAAAAGGAAGAACAGATCTTTGATTTCTTAAATAATTGCTGCTCAGCTGGCTGGTTGGTTCCCAATATCTTTAGATCAGCAAAGAATCTAGGATGTCTTTTATGAGCTGCTATGCCTCCTTGTCTTACTGGCCTTGAAGATGATTCTCATTGTTCTTTCTTCGAGTAATGGAGAATTTTTCAAGCAAGAAAGAGCTACCTTAATTTACACTGAGGAAAAACGAAGTTTCCATTCACGGGCCATATATCCTCTAGGATATGGCCATTGAACTCTTCATTAAAAATTGGTTGGTTTAAAGATTTATTACAAACCTCCTAAAGAGCTCTAAGCAAAGCCCTGGAGAAGGGCACGGGAAAATCCCCTTACAGGACCTGGCTGGGAAACCCAGGCTGATTTCTTCACTAAAAACGATTAGAACTGATACAGCCCAGGAATTATCCAATACTATTTACTAGTGTTTTCCAGCACCCTTGACATCCCATCTCTTAGAAGACCCCTAACTAGGTTTTGTCACAGCAAACCACTTTTGGTCATGTACCTCACCATTGTCAAACCAGCTAAAAGCCCCCCTGGGGTGGAGGGTACATAACCAAGTTGACCTGTAAGCACATCCGCCACAGCTCTTGCGTTGAGGCCTGGCCAAGTGACTCAGGACCATGCCAGGTCTACTCTGCTCCTAAGCAAAGCTCTCCATAGAGGTGGCATCCTGATGATTTCACTGTCACAGCTGGGAATGGTTCCATGACACACAGCCTCACCTCCAGCGCTCACCTTAGTCCTGCTGGCCGGGCTTTCCCCTGGGCACAGGCAGAGAAAGGGGATGACTCTTCATAACAAGCTCTCAGATGCTGCAGGATTCACTTACTAATCTCTGTTTTCCAGCAATCCGCGACAACTGATCACCGTTACTCAGATGACCATCAGGTCACCCCGCTCACCCGTGGACCACATCGATGTTTGCTGATACCTCCTTGCCAAAAAGGCTTATCACATTCCCTTCCATCATCTGTCTTCCAGGCAAGACAAAGCCAGTTCTCACACCTTTCCTCAGGAGAAAGGCCAAGTTGTTCAATGACCTTTTCATTCATGGCAGTGTCCTGTAGGATATCCAGCTTCTCTGGATTTCCTGAGTTGCAATGCCCCAAACTGAACACAATTTTCCAGACTGCTGTTAATCAGTGCTGAGCAGAGCCCAGCAGTCACATCCATCTTGTGTTGACACATTTCCTAAATCCCAGCACATTTTTTGGAGCAGAATTGTGGTTTATTTCTGCACTAAGGAAGTCAATGTGTTCTTCAGTGGGAAATGATATTTTACTGGTAAGTGGAGTAAACATCTACTCCTCTTCTGATTCTCACTGTACCTTCTTACACCTCCTGCTGAGCAAAGGACCCAGTGCTGAGGCAGAGCATACCATGTCCTCTTTTCTCATCCAGTTTAAACCTAGTGTGTTGTTTTGTTGTTGGGGGTTTTGTTTTTTGTTTTTTTGTTGGGTTTTTTTTGTTGTTGTTGTTTTGCTTTTGGTTTTTTTTTGTTGTTGTTTTGTTTTTGTTTTTGCTTTTGTTGTTGTTGTTGGTGTTTTTTTTTTTTTTCCCCAAGGTAAAGCAAATAAATGAATTTTCAGCTGGATGTTGAGACGTAGCCTAAACTCAGTATTTCAGCCCAGGAATTCCATGACAATTTCTTACCAGAGTATTTCCATTTTTCCCCTCCGCCCTTGACTGCGTCTCCCATAATGAACTGAGGTTTATATTAGTTTTGAAGTTTGGAGCCAGGTGTGATTTTCAGCAGGAGGTAATCTTGGCTTTTCTCATATGTCAAATGAAAATCTCAGATCTCAATTATAATCCATTTGAATGAGTGAAATAGAGCAATTGGAAAAAAATTAAAATAATTTCTGCCTAGATGAGAAGGAATAAGCAATAACTTTTGGCTTAAAAGAAAGAGAGTAAAAAAACCCACAACCCACAGAGTTCAGCTGCGTCTGGTCCTAAATATATAGGAAGGAAAGCCAAGAAAATGGGGGATGCACTAGCGTGCTGCTCATGATATCTTTGGAAAGGACAGCAAAAGCATGGAGACACTGGCATTTCTCAGCAAGGATTCATCTCACAACCGTAGGCAGAGGGATCTTGAGAGCAAAAGCCAGCACAGCCAAGAAGCAGGATTTGTTGGATTGGAGCATGAGAGAGAAAACATGCCTTTTTCTGCATCCAGACGTAAGCTGTAATAAAGTTGCGCTGCACCATGTTTTCTAGACCTACGCTGGGTCAGGTCAGCAGTGGATCTCTCTGAAGTGTGCTGCCTGATGGATATACCCCTCAGCTCCCAGGTCCCAGAGACTTAGACACGTGAGTACATGAACGCAATCACTTCCAGGGGATTATTCACTTGAGCAAAACGGAGCATATGCATAAATTTGGCAGGATTAAGAACTTCAGTTGCATTTTCCAGTTTATTTCAAAGCGGAGCATAATGGGTGTTGGTGGGACTCGGAAGACTCATCCAAAGCTGGAATAATTAGAAGTGACGGGAGTTTTCCATTGGATTAAAGTAACCAAGATGAAAAGAAACCTCGACAACACAGCCAGCGCATGGAGGTGTGCCTGGAAAACTGATTAACATACATTAAAAAAAAAAAGAAAAATGTTTCCAGAGATGGTTACTAATGAAATCTTGTCTCCTCTAAGGTTAATCAAAAGAACCAATAAATCTAATACATTCTGACTAATGTCTACAACTCAAAGCAAAATTCAGAATTTAGTCTGGATCTCAATACGATCATGTTCCTTAAGGGATTAAAATTAAAGTTTATTAGAAAAATAAATATACAACTTAAAAAGCAAAATAGAACATGTACTTTTAGTAATGAAATTAAATTTCACTATATACAGCAACAGCAGAAGCAGGAAGATTAGTTGTTCAATTAATTTTTCACCTTAAATAAAAAAATATCTCTATATTATAGAGGAAATGCATTTAATATGCCAGCTAGGTATACAATATATGTCCCAGATGTGAGAAGATTTACATTAGAAATGAAAGAGCCAGAAAATATGGTCTTCTGCATATCAGCAAAAGAAGAACTCAATCCAGTTAATAAAACACAAGGAAGTTTTACCGAGGTACCAATTCTTCAGCCTTTTCTGACGGGATTAGCATTGTCCCAAGGAGTATGTTCGTGAATCATGGAATCATCTTGCAAAATGAGCCAGATCCTGTGCTTTACTTAGGCTGTGTAAACATGTTCAGGAGGGGCTCTGCAAGCGGCACAGAGCTCCAAAGTGCTTGTCCTCCCCCGTCGCGTTACAAGGAATGTACTCTCCATATTTGTCTGTCAGAGTTCCAGGACTTTCACTGATTTGTCTGTCAGAGTCCCAGCAAAGGACTTTCACTGAGGCAGATTCACAAAAATCTAAATTAGTTATTTTATTGAGAGCGACAGACCAGATTCGAGATTGCCGTTGATAAATCCACTGACTACAATAGCGCTACTAATCAAGGTTAATATTGCTAGCAAAAATAACAATAAATCACCACCCTGGGGGTACCATTGACCAGAGGGTGAAGGGTGCAGTGCTCACCCAGCAGGGGTCCCTGCCTGGGGAGGAGGAAGAGAACGCAGCCTGTCCGCTGCTCCGTCAGGTATCGAGCCACTTCTCTCCCCGTTTAACAGTCGTTTTCTCCATCTTTTTATCCCCAAAATTACAAGGTTTCCATCCCCCAGGTGATGCGTAGTATGATTTGGGTGGAGAGACGTGTGCTGTAGTCATATCTGTTTAGCATGATCTCTATAATCTTCATTAGCGTATGCCGGGGTGTCAACCGCAATAGGCATTTCACAGATAACGAGGCAGAGGTCAGTCATGGGGCACAACAGCCTTTGGCAGAAACAAAGAACCGCACCGGTTCCTGTTATCTTGCCTTCCCTGACGAAAAGCAGGGCTGTCCTGCCCGCGCAGGGCTCCCTCCTTACCTGCCCCCCACGCCGGCCAGGCGAGTCTCCGCTGCCCCGGCCAGCACAAGAGAGAGCAAGGCCAGTGGCCATCCCTCTTTGGGCACAGGGACTTCACCTCGTTATCCAAGTTCCACACCCCCTTTGCACCGAAGCACGCACACTGCTTTATTGGCTCCAGGAGGAGGACAGAGCACGCAGCTCTCCCTGCTTCAGCCAAAGCCGCTCTGCACGAGGTGGCACAGCCATGCCGCCTGGGGTGGTTACGCGCTTCGATGCTGCGGATTTTGTGATTTTTTGCTGAACAGGCCAAACGCAATCAGGGGAAAAGCCGCCATCTGGCCTCTCCATTGCAAAGGCTGTGATGAGAAACAATGCGGTACGATACGAGAAGCGTTCATTAGATGGAATTGGCTAGAGCTGGGTTTGCAGGGAGCACAGTCCTGCTGGCATGGACTGTGGCTGCACACCACAGATCCCCTGAAGAGGATTGGCTCGGACATAAAAGCCTGGCTAAACCTGCTGAAACTCCAAAAGTTCTCAGCCTGCTCAGAAATGATATGTGCTGTGCAAGGGCTGCAAGGGGTGGTGGTAGGGACTCGTTCAGAGTGTGCAGGCAACTCCAGGACTAAGTGGTAGCTGGCCAGAGGTTATTTTCATTGCAATTTTGGAAACCTGTGCCAAAACCTCTATCAGATTAAGCCCTGAGCATTCAACCACAACACTCTCACTGGACCAGGGCACAAGCTGACAGCAGGAATGCAATCAGTCTCCTCCTGTACTGGTTTAAGGTACGGGTTTCCAACCTGTCCTAGTTTCAGCAACACAGGACTAATTTCTAATGCTTGGGAAAACTGCACTTTTAGAAGATTCTAGTGGCTGAATTTGTAAAAAAATTTATTTTACAGCCAGCCATGGTGGGTGGGTTTCAAGGTCTCAGTGTTTTCAAGCTCGCCAGGTGCAGGGATGAGGAGGAGCGAGACCCGGGCACTTGACCCAAGCTGGCCAACAGGGTTATTTCAGACCATCAACGGCACAGGCAATAGAAATTAGAAAGTTTGCTGAGGAGTTCTCTCCCTCTCTTGATGGTGGCAATCCTGAGAACTTCTTGCTCCGGTGCCGGAGCCCTGAGCCCTTCCCTTCCTCCCAAAGCCGTAGCGCTCGCAGTGTCCCACATTGGCTGTCCCCTGCTGGGAGTGCACGGCTTCCTACGGGTAGAATGGGCTGAGTATAACCCTTGGGTATCTTATATTGGTATTGGGATCAATACTGGTTCTTTAGTGTTATTAATGTTAATTATCTAGTCTTATTTTATCAAACCTGTTTATATTTCAACCCCTGGGTTTCCCTGTTCTCTTCCCGATTCCCCTTCCTGGGTGGGGAGGGGTCATTGGGTGAGAGAATAATTGTCTAAACGACAATAAATTGTTGTGGGTTTCTCAGACCATAACCCAATCTCACCCCAGAGTCTTCCTTACCTCTCGCTGCTGCTAGTCCTCATTTCTCATGGGGAGTGAGGGCAGATTAGCCAGGAGGAGGGAGTCAGCACCAGTGCTGGTTAGCAGCCTGATCACCATGTACCATCCTAAGACCCAACCACTGGCCAAGGCTTTCTTTCCCTTCAGAGCCACATCCTAATATCAACCCTAGCTCCTATGCGCAGACCCCTGTTCTTGCCCTCAGCTCCAGCATCCCAGCTGACCTCTCTCTGCAAAGACTCCCTGGAATGTTCACTGCAACATTCGGTCCTGTTGGGACAGATTGCACAGCCTCCATCTGCTCTGAAAACATCTCAGTGCCTTCAGCTTCCTTCTTCCCCACGTTGCTTCACACCTCCGTGTCACCCAAAGTCCAATGAGGTGGAGAGGCAGTGGCAGCAGTGCTGGAGACAGCGGATGGGTAGAGAAAGAGTGATCTTGCCGGGAGGGAGTGGAGGAAAGAGGACGAACGCAGTGGTGGGGCTGGTCCCAATGAAGTTGACAGCCGCTGCCACATTTATTTAGACTGTTCATGTGCTCAGCTTCAACCATGCTGTGGTAAGACATACTGGTCTTTAGATGACAGCAGCTCATGGAGACAGATGAATTGAGATTATCAATTCTCCACACAAAGTGACTTAACTATTGTTATCTCCACAGCCAAATGCTACCAAGTGCCCTGCAAACACCAGTCTTGTCTATCTGTCCATTCCCAGGGCAGGATGATGGACTTGTGAGATTATAATCGCAGAATTAGATACACAGAGAAGTCCTAGCTAGGTAGGGCCTCATTTTACAGGTCTGTAAAAGACTGAGTTGCCATCAGGAAGGCACCATGCATTGCCTGACATTGTTTCTGCCTTTAAACACATAACAAATATAAAATCATGCCTGATCACTCATTTGAAAAATATACTTCTGCTGTGAGGCTAGTGTCTACACTAAGAAAATAATTCATACAGTTTAAGTGCAGATGAAATTCTTAGATCACCTGGATCATAACCTGAATGTTACAGACCATTAGGCTTCATTGGAAACCCCTATATTCACTGTCAGGGCGGTAAGTAAATGGAAATCTTTCATTCTTTGCAAAAGGAGAAGCTGCTCTGTGCCACAGGAGACCAACATGCCATGGATGCATGGGCAGGGAATTGAATAGATGACCCGTACCAGATTGTCCTGTGGAGGAAGGCAGGAAAGAACAAAACAATCTCTATTCGTTCCACCTGGTCAAAAATTCCTGCATGACCTGCAAATATGCCAGTTTACCCCATGAATGTCAACAAGAACCATCTGTCAGGAATCCAGACAGAGCAGCCACAAGCACAGTCTGCACAGCCACTCTGTCCACCTCCAGCTGTGGCAAATCGCTGCTGCTTCAACTTAACAGCAAGCAAATACAGCCCGAACAAGTGTGAGCAGCTGTGTCTGGAGGTGAACTCCTTCCTGGCACCTGCAAGCAATTGCCTGAAGCCAAGAGACAGGAGATTTGACTATAATCACAGTCTTCACATGTTCTGAGCATGCTTAGGGCAAGACAGGATTTCCTCTTTCTTCTCTCAGCTAGGAAGGGTGGGTGGGAGCTCGTGGAGGGTCACAGACCCCAAGGTCAAAGAGGACCACAAGCGCTGACCACAGCTGGATTTCTCTTCCCAGGATAAAGCCTATCTTTTACGATGAAATCTAACCTCACCTGACACACCCAAACCGATGGTAAACTCACAATTGCTCCTGCCAGCTATTTCAATATTCACATCTGCACAGTTCTAGCAAATCGCATCCTATTTCCAGGATTCCAGGATTAGTGTAACTGATGCAACTCCTTTGGAGGCAGTGCTGGTCCCACAGGAGGCCAGGAGGGGTTGGACACCCTATGCAGTACAGCAATAAACTTCCATGGATTTTCAGTAACCTGATGCTCGCTGTTTGGTTTTGGCAGCGTCTTATTTTCTAGGTTAGACAGAGGAAACTTTGTTCTCCTCCTCCAGTAACCTCTTGATTTCCTAATAAAATACTAAGAGTATAAGATTCATCGTTCTTGCTAACTTTCTAATTTTACTAGGAAAGGGCTGCTGTTGCTCATAAAAGATTTCTTCATGTTTTCCACTTTTCTTCCTTGTCTTATCCTGTGAGGCCAAGCAGGAAACTGAGCGACCTTTTTCATAGACACTGAATCCAAGTATCCCAAAGTGGGCACATCTGCATTCATTTCTTACGGGTGAAGTGAACTTGATCTGGTATTAAATCTCTCACAGACATACCTGGAGTCTTTTTAAACTGGATGGTATAACTAGCACTAATATTCAAGCCCTTGCAATGTTGACATGCGCAGGGACATGTGGTCATGTGGTCCTCTAGAATCTAAAGCACTTTTTGCTGAAAATGGTGCTTTCACAGCCAGTCCCTGGCACGCAAGCTTTCACACCTAGCTTGGGGACAGCTACAAGACCTGCAGTCACCCACCAGCCCATGCTGTATCCAGACCCCCCTGAGTCAGTCCCCACTTCAGAGAGTTGTCTCTATCCACTAAGACTCAATGGCAGGTAAAAATCACAGCATCCTCCTATTTTTCTGTATTTTTAAAAATACTATTGTCTTTGTTATTCCGAGTCCCACCTCTGAGAGACACTGCCTCTCTTCCTGACAGCGCCCATGTCCCACAGAGCGTTGCTATCATTATAATGCTGTTGTTACTGAGAACAGTACTAATACCAAATTTGCATCCAGTGCTGCTATCAGGCAGCCTTATTATACCCAATTTTGCACAAATACCCAGGGATGCACATTCCCCACCACACGAAGGGATTCTGTCCCAGATGTTCCCTAGACTGAATCAAACAGAAAATGTCAGACTGCACTTTCAGCCAGTTATCCTCTTAAATAAGTCTCTTTAATTAAAAAGAGCTCTTGATTTTTTTTTTTTTTAAATCAAATAAAAAACTATTTTTTCTTTCAAGTGGTCCATTTCCCCT